>SKCR01041090.1:0-15990 GCA_019454045.1 Zanthoxylum bungeanum
GACGATTTTGCCCTTTTTGTCCAGTTTTTCCTGTTTTGCTCCAAATCACTTCCAGAATGTCCTGAAACTTTATTTATCTACAAAATAACACAAAACACATCAAAATATTCACAAAACCCAAGAAACTATACAAAATATAAGGTTCAATGAGTGGGAAATAGTGATAGATTTACCACTCATCAGCAATCAAAACATTTGATTATTACAAACGGCGTGTTCAGCACGACAACCAAAACAGTAACCAAACATCCTAAACTTTTAAAACTTCACCCAGGACACTTGTGAGGGTGACTGCCGCCTTGGTGATCCATATCTTGAGCATGACTTCTAAAGCTGAAGTGGCTGACCCATATGGTAGCCAACCTACAAAACTAGCAAATTGGTTTGGTTAGAGTTATAAAAACTCAGTAATGCTAGTACTACAAACAAACAATTCAAACATCTATACTTTCATTACAAATATCCATTTTTGAAATATCATCAAATCGGTAAATCAAATAAACTTCATTTTATTCGGTTACAAACTATCTTGTATACCAAAAATAACTTTCTTTAACTTCATTTAATCACGATAACCTTACAATAGCTTGACATTCGAGATTCATATGCATTTACTCATACCATAGCTTATTTCTCTTATATTAATACAAACGCAACTTAGAAAACACGCTTCATAACCTCTGATATTCACATCGGTTTCAAATCATCCATTTATTTCACATAAGCATACACGGTCCATACATATCACGAGTTCTATCATACACATACACACACTCAGACATATTTACAAACATCAAGCAACCAACCACGAAGCACACATAACAATCGATATGTCAAAGATCACATCATTCAACAACACATAAATACAGCTGGCTTAGACACACAATGCTCGTACGAGACTCATTACCTATTTTAGAATAGGTACGAGATGAATTCTGTCCGAACAGATTCCTAACCAGCACGACTACTACACCACGCATTTATCAACTAATCAAAAAAACACACATGTACGCAAAGCATAAACCTATCGCACGATTTCTCACACACAAGCACATACATGACAAACACATCTGATTTTTCATCCAAATACTCATTTACATACATATATTTCAAACATATGAATACACTTTACTATGAACTCAAATACTAAATCCTTAATTGTCCTCATATCTTTTATTACTGCCCAAACATCCTTGGTTTCAGATTTTTCCATATAGTAACCTCTGATACATAAGTGTATTAATCATACTTATCCAATCCAGTCTTTATACCAACAATCACATGTTCAAATCAATAGCAAACTTACTAACAAAAAAACACACACATATATATACGCTAATAAAAACTTAGAAGTCATAACTTATTTTATCTATCGATTCTTATATGGTCAAATGGTTCATAACTTATCATCACATGCATATTCAAAAACTGTACGAATGCGTATATATATGTTTATACATATACTTATACATACACATACCATTACGAGTGTTGGGGTTTTGGCGCGGGCGTAGCGGAAGCTCACGGTTCGGGTGAAATCGTAATTTTAAAACCTTTTAAATTACCGAATAAATTATTCAGTATCCAATATGAATAATTCATTCATATTTCACCTAAACATATTTATTCGATATCAAATAACGACATAAATAGTTAAGAAACATTGCAAAACTTTTATGAAAAACGTTTTTTTTTCCGCAAAATGGCATAAAACTCATTTTTGACCGAACCGACCAACCAAAACACATGGGGCCTGCCCAGGTCAGCTCCAATAGTGCTTGGGCAGTTCATGGGCTTCCCAAACAGTGACCAATTTACTGTTTGGGCAGCCATCACCCGGTTGGCTCAAAAGTCACCCGGTAACACCGTTTTTCGCCGTTTTCGCATATTTCAACTCCGAAACAGTTTCCGGCAATTGTTCCAATACCCAAAACACATCCAATATATATATATATATATATATATGACATAATTTTTATCACCATAAATCCAGTTTTCCAGATCTGATCCAAAAACTAAAAATATCAATATTTCATGCTTTAATCTAATTTTCTTAACATTAATCACATTAAGCACATCACCAATCCAAGCCACCACGAATGAAGCACCCAAGAATAATTCTAGGAATTACAAGAGTGGTCATAACACTCTATAATGGCAACATATCATCAAATGATCAAATTGAACAAATATTACAATAATATCATTCAATACTACTTCACACATGCACCAAGCCTTCAAATCCATCCTCCAAATCAAAAAGCCCCAATTTCTAAGAAGTAAATAAACCCTAGAACCATTCTAGTAATTCAAGAACAAGAAAATAATTTTCTACACTTAAGAATATTAAAGATTACCTACTAATCTTAAACTTTCTTTAAGTTTTTCCTTGATTTCTTCACTTTCTTCTTTGTTTCTTCAAACAAACATTTGAGAGCTTTCTTTAATGGAGGTTTTGGCCAAGGCTTGAAGAATGAAATGAAAAACAAAATTTTCACTTTAAAAATCAAGCCAAAACCGACCTAGGGGCATTTTAGTCATTTGTATAATTTAATCTAATTAAATAAAGATAAGCTTTAAGTTTGACAAATCAAATTTGCACACTTCAAGCTTAGTAAAATCATGCCATATATAACCAATAATAATCAAACATATTGCATAACATTTATGTAATATAGGTATTATTTAATTATTCAAATATTTAAAATTTAAATATCTAAATAATTAATTAATATAATTATTATCATATATGTATTTTTATTTACATTAAATAACAAATACATATATTAATGGCATGTGTCAAAGTCTCATTTGACAATTAATTAATATGTATCAAATCAAATTTTGTATCAAATACAAATACACATTAATTATTAATTGACCAAAATCCCCTAAAGCATGTGTTTTCGTTTAACCGTTTAAACGATTCGAATTAACTCACTTAATCCGGTGAAGTATTATGAATAATCTATATTATTCATAATGCGTTGCCCAAGTGCTCAACGAGTACACTTCATATTGTGGGACTCTCTAAGTTTAGGTTTATCTGTCACGAAATCCTATTTCGTGTCCATAATTCACCCACTCATGAATTATGACGACCATAAATAATCTCGCTAAACTATGCAAGTCAAGGTCATTGCATACGTATAATCCCTCTGTCAGAGGCTATCCATATTATACATGGGATATAGATAAGAATGTCAAATCCTTATGGTATAATATAGTTGACTTTCAAATTTATGATCCCTAAATAACACTCGGAACTCGCTTCTGAAGTTATACCATGGCCATGAATTTACTATATCGTAAACACCTGTAGGATACCTATGCCCCTGTACACAGGACTGACAAATTCTATATTGATACGCACTGATATCATGAGCATCAGTCCACACCCAACGAACATGCGGATGTCTGATCTAAATAGATCGGTGACATGACTGCCATCAAAGTGTGGAGGATAACTCATATATCCATTGTGGTATCTCAAGTCGAAGGACCACTATGCTCGCTTAACTCGAGAAGATTCCTATTGACGTTGGTGTGCCATCTATTAGGAAATCTTCAGTGAGTCGTTCAGTGGTTATCAAATAAACACCTACATGTCTATACGAGTCTCCTGAGACTCATGGTTCATTGGGATAAACCATCAGACCAAGTCACGATATACAACATGTACTGGTCTCAACGGATTTTACTAACCGACCCGTGTTAGTAAATGTTGACCAGGAACTTTATTTAAGGATATACAACTTATAGTGACGCTTCCCAATGTCAATTACAAACTACGTTGTAATTGCGCACTACAATGTAAATCCTAGGGTCTTTGTCTAATATAGACGTATCACTAAATCAGATTTAGTTTCAATCTAATCATAATTAGATATCTAATCGTAATTAGATCGAATATGTATATAAAAGACAAGAGGTGCTACCATTAAATAAGTAATATTATGGAAAAAGCATTGTTCGTATTCATGAATCGGACATAAATATGATCCAGATTGGCACTCCGAGCACCAACCCTAACAACGAGTTCATAAGCTTACATGCATCAATACATATAGGTAGACATCAAACTCATCAGATATTTCACTTCTTATCATAACATTATCCTCAAACATATCACTTCATATCATAGCATTACAAAAATCCATACCTGTGGTGGACGATTATCTTAACCATACGTAATCTCGTACTCCGTATCCAAAACCACCTCTTAACTATCCCATTTTTATCCTAACATGTCAATCATATATATATATATATATATATATATATATATATATATATATATATATATATATTTAAAACATGAATTCACCAATTCAAGTTCTCATTGCATGGGTTACTTATCTTGCTTCACGAGCACTCCAGGTCATAGTCATATCTATCAAAATAAATGGAAAAATACCGTCAGAATCATGACTTACGGAGTTCTCGACTAAACTACGATAAAATTCCAGATCTTTCCAGAACAACCAAATCAAGTCCGATTTCAATACTTTCAGTTTCAGTAATCTTAAAACGTCATTATAAACTAACCTAAGTCATCAATTAACTTAACTTCTCGGTTTATATATTTTTGGAAAAATCTTCCAAAAAGGTTTCTGCAAATACTACAGAAGGATGACGAACCTTCCGAAATTTGCTAAATTTATCTAAGCATTATCGTATCATCATAAATATATCATATCTATCATTACGATAAAAAATACATCTATACCCGGAAAACCCGCTTTAACCGAAAACTTACATAACCTATCGGATCGATCCAGTTTGTTCCATTTTCACCCGGATTCTACCAAATGCATATATTCAATATGCTCATGCTCAAACAATTTAATTTATATCAATACTCTACTCTGTGAAGCTACTAGAAATATCTGAACATTTAACGATAAATTTGAAATTAGCGACTTTTACCGGGAGGTCTCACCAAGATTTCAAGGGCATATACGGACTCCAAACAATCCCACGAACGCGCTGGTATCAACATAATTCCGATCAAAGCTACTATTCACCGTAGATCACTATTCATCGAATCTTTCTTCCTTATTTTACCAACCGTGTATGAAACGGAAAATCTGCCACCGCCTACTTGTAGTACTCTCTGAGAGCTTCGATTTGACGGGTGGTTCAGGCCATGAAATGAAGCAAGGATCCGGGATCGACAGACCCATATATGTGCCTATCTCTCATTTTTCTCATCGGTGCCGGCGATCTGGGGGCTACCGTCGGCCACCACAAGGTGGAGGGGTAGCCGGCTCAACCCCCAGCCGACGTGACTAGCAAAGCCAAGAACGTATGTTGGGGTGGGGGTCAAATTGGGAGATTTGATTTCTTTTGCCATTTCCGTGCTTATGAGAAACTTCAGGTATTTATATAAAATTACATTCTGACCCCCGTAAAATTATAGTTAGGTCCATATCATGGGACTTTCTCAAATATTCATATTTTGGAAGTCCTTCGGATGTAAATTTCGAAAATTATTCAACACGAAAGTTATTCGTCTCGAATAATGAGTCTGATAGTTCAAGAATCAGCTCAATCAGAGTTCGTTTGCTATATTTATAGCTGAAATAAGGAACTTTTACGCATATAATGATATAATCAAGAATTACGTAATCGATTCTCGAAACCACGTGTTTTCCAACACAAAAAAGTTTCACTTTAAAACATTTCGATCTATATTTCAACACATATACTCTTATTTTCGAATATCATCACATTCCAAAACCTTAACTTTAATTTGGAAATCCTTTAGAAATTCTCCGAAAATTAGGGATATTACAAGCGCGTGTGCGCGTGGTGGCGCGTGAACAGCTCACTGGTTGACCCGTGTGGCCCGTGCGTCTTCTTCGAGATCTTTTAAATTTATGGTGTATGATTCATGTAACAGTGTAGCCGTTAGGTTAAGAGGTTTGGAAATTGGCATAAAGGCTTTAAAATTAGGGCTAATTATACTTATATATTATATATTATTGTTTTTATCTCTAATGATATATAATCAATTATTACTTAACATGTTTTATGTGTTAATTGATTTTTTTATCAGTAATGTAATAATATTAACCACATATTAAATGATAACATAACATATCTCACATTATTTAGCAAACGATGTTTTAACTATGTACATGTAATATCACTATTTATTAAAATATTCCCACTACTACAAAATCACATAAAGACACTACAATAAAATTATCTTTTAATGACGTGGAATTTATGATGGTTTTAATAAAAATAATCTTTAAAAATAAAATATGACGGTTCTTATAAAAATCGTCATATTTTGTTGTACTATTTATGACACTTTTTCCAAATAATAATAATAATATTTTAAATATGAGAAATAACGACGGTTATAAAATATGACCATCATTATTGATTTAGACATTTTATGTCGATTTTTAAAAAACCGTTCAATGTCGTCTAGACCAGATGACAGTGCAGGTCTTGAACTTAACTCGATATGAGCCATTGGGGAATGTTCCTGCCGACTAAACCAGATGAAGGCCGGGACAATCTCTAACCGACTGATCCTGAAGGGGACCAGATGAGTCTTCAATGTCGTATAAACTAGATGAAGGTCTAGGTCTTAAACTTGAGTCGATATGAGCCATTGGGGAATGTTCCCGTCGACTGGACCAGATGAAGGCCGGGATAATATCCAACCGACTGATCCTGAAGAGGACTAGAGGAGTCTTCAATATCGTATGGACCAGATGAAGGTCCAGGTCTTGAACTTGAGTCGACATGAGCCATTGGAGAATATTTCTGTCGACTGGACCATATGAAATCCAGGATAATCTCCAACCAACTGTATCTGAAAAAGGACAAGGGGAGTCCTCAATATCATTTGGACCAAATGAAGGTCCAAGTCCAGGTCTTGAACTTGACTCGACATGAGTCATTGGGGAATGTTACCATCGACTGGACCAGATGAAGGCCATGATAATCTCCAAACGACTGGTTCATGAAGAGGACCATGGGAGTCTTCAATGTCGTCTGGACCAGATGAAGGTCTATTTATTAAATTATGTCGTATTACATTGCCCGCAAGTTTCAAAACCAAAATCATGGTAAGTAATGAAAAGATAACATTGATACCTGTCGTCAGGATACTTTGTCAAGAGGCTTTTTGACGCGAGGAACTTAGTCTGTCGAATAGGTCATGATTAGATTCGTTATCCATTCATTGTGTCGACTGAGGAAAATGAAACTTGCAATTTGGAGATATTCTCAAGTAGAGGATGTTTCATTATCGTCTGTCCCAGATGAAGGTCCAGGTCTTGGTCTTAACTCGACTTGAGTCATAGGGAATATTTCTAATCGATTAAACCAAATGAAAGTTCAGGATAAACTTCATTCGACTGATCAGTGAATGAGCATTGGATTGGTTCATATTATCGTGTCAAATGTGAACAACTCATATGACCGTGCATAAATTCATGTGATCATGAACGTTGTTAGTAAACAAATATTTATTCCTGTCGTCTAGAGGCTTCGTCGACTGGGTCGATTTATGGCTCTATTATAAGGAGACTATTCTGTCGACTCGGCCAAATGTTTGATCAACCCAGAAGAAAGTGATACGACATAGTCGTTGTCGTCTGGAATGGAGTCGTCTGAGAAATTAATGGATCCCATAGTAAGAATAATGTCTCTTCGTGTCGAATGGGACTTATTTTTGGCATATGATGTTGTCTACATGAAATCATGAACAAGGCCAGAAGGTAGGGATGCTCATACCTGTCGTCTGGGTCCATGTCGTCTGGGAAATCGACGGCCTTCCCGAGTAGTCTCGTTATGTCGTCTGGGCCGAGGGATGATCTATTTGTAAGAACTTATATCTCTTGTGTCGAGTGGTGCAGAAGTCACATATTGAAGAAGTTTCTCTGTTGTTTGGGATAATTATGGATCAAAGAATAAGTTTCTTCATTTGTCGAATGGGGTATATGGAGATTACAGATCTTCACAAAAAGTTATCCTCTTCGAAATTACCATGATCATTTCCTTTCTACAAGTCCCCCTGTCGACCACTAGGCTTGCCCTTTCCAAATTCGTTGGGCCTCCAAGAGGTTTCATGAAAATGGCCTTTGAAGGTTTTTGGACCCTCGCTTAATTGAAACTGTAGCCCTAGCGAGAGTATCGAGGTATCTTTAGGCGGGAATTTCTAGTGCCAAAAGGGAGAAGAGTATATGAAAGCTTTGGAGACTCATTTGCTTCATTCACAAAAACTTCTCTCGTTTTGCAAATTGGAAGAGCTTATCTTACTCTCAAGGTATTCTTCATAATCTCCCTCGTGCTCTTCAATAATTCAATTTGTAGATTCGAGGTGTTCTTGATCAAATAAGTTGTTTGATCTTTAGGATTGTAGTGAAATTATCGGAATTGTGTTTAAGGATTAGGGTAGTTTGATTTTTAGGGAGTAGAAACTTCGAAGATTTTAGTGTTCGTAAGCTCGAATATCAATTTTTTGGATTAATGTTGAGTGAGGATTCAATAGATAGTGGTGATATTTCAGTAGGAGGGTATGTCGAATCCCCTGTGAGAATTAGTAGCGAGTCGACTGATGATGAAATATTGAGCTAGTCGTGTGAAGAATTAGGAGATACTGGGATTATAACAATAGTTGAGCCCCATCTAGGAATTCCAACAGATGCTACGCCACTTAGGATAATTCTAGCTGTTGGGGAGTCGAGTGAGACCCCTAATACAAGTGAGCCGATAAATATCTTGACTATGAACCCAACCAGTTGAGTGGATGAACGGTTGGTGAGGGAGATGAAACTAAAATATAGATTTCCTCAATCAATAGAGGTGAGGTTAACATCGTCGACTGAGAGGATATATTTTAAATTACCCGGGTGGATTGGTTTTTATAAGTGCCCTTTTGCTAATGGCTTCAGATTCCATATTCCTAGGCTAGTGTGGGAAATGCTGGATCATTATGGGTTAGCCCATTCGTAATTGATGCCTAACACTTTGAGAATACTACTATCGGTTGAGTGCATGGCGTATGAGTTGGGGATAAGGTTTGGATTTAGGGATCTCCTCTACACATATTACTTGAAGGAGCATGTGAAAGAGAATGAGAGGTATACTTTGATTCTTCGGCAAAAAGAGAGCATCTGGTGCTAGGCTTGACAATAAAAATAGAGGGGACTAATATAAGTTTTACTTTTTTATGAAAGGGAAAAGTATTTTTGGGTCGACTGGGGCAGGTCGAATCCCTGAATGTTGGAGTACATTGAGTGAGTGTCTGTATTTTTCTCTTCCAAATTATCAATTTGTCATTTGTCTGATGTTTATCTTCCTTGGGTTCTGCAGGTTCGTCTCGAAATCATTCATTCAACATAACTCCAGGTGTCATTCCAAACACCAGCTATTTGTTGAGTATACCGACTCCAGAGAGGAATTGGAGGGTCGTCTTAGAGGAGAAGAGGTTGAGACTTACTTTATTGTGGAATAAGATTTTTGATTCAGAATGTATCACTTTGGCTCTCTATAGGCATATTTTGGCTATGATATTGTGAACTTGTTCACGTCAACTAACCTTTGGAGGGCTGTTATTTTTAAAGCCACTAACATATGAAGAAATTTGTGCGCAGCAGAGACGATGTCGGGTCAGTTCAAGTTGCCATCTTTTGACAAAATAAAAGCCAAAATGAGGAGCAAGAAGGCCAATGGGAATGAGCTTGAGTCTCTGGAGGTAGAAGTTCCGGTGCTAAAGCGACCACTTCATTTTGAGGTCATGTTGAAGTGCCAAAGTAGTCGACTGAAATGACTATCGCCCAGAAAAAGTAAAAAGTTGTGTTTGAGCCGGAAAAAAGACTTAGAGAACGTCGTCGTCAAAATCCCTCAAGGGTTGACTACCATTTTTGATCCTTCCAACATCACAAAGTTTTTCAAGGGGCTCTTACTTGAAGAAGACAAGCATCTGCTGATGGAGCTAGACCCCCTGAAATCTATCAAGAAAGTCGTGGCTCTGAATTATAAAGTAAGATTTTTAAAGAACTTAGTTAACTTTTTGTCTTTCAAGTTTTGTCAAGTGGGAGCTAACTCATGTGTTTTACCAGGCTGTTGAATGCAACCTATTCGTTCAAGAATATGTCGAGTCGAGCCAAATGTGAATTTTGGAAGTGGAGAAATCCAATTCATCTGTAAGGAAAGAAAATATTGAGCAGAAGGCAGCATTGGAGGCCTCTGAGAAGAAGGGAAAAAGGGTGGTGGAGTTGGAGAAAGAGCTGAAGTCGACTCGGGCTACGCTAAAACTTGAGAGGGAGGTTTCTAAGGTCGAGACGGAGGCCTATAAGCAAAGTATGGAGTTCCTTGAAAAAGAGAATGATGAATTGACCGAACGTCTAGATGGAGTCGCCTATGGGGTAATGCTAGTTGAAAAAAGTAAACTGATGAAGCAGTTCTTGGCAATGGAGCATAAGAATTGGACCCCCAAAAATGGATAAGGGAGCAAGAGCAGTATGAAGTTGAGATTTCTTCATCGGATGAAAAGATTGAAGAAGCTGAAGAGATTGTTCCAGCAGTTGTAGAATCAGTCGACTTTGAGAGGGAAGTTGCTGTAGAGAGGAAGTTAATAGAGCAAGAGAATTTTCTCAAAGGAATCGATGAGAGAACCACATAGGTTGGCAAAGAACCTAGTTCGAAAGAAGGTCATACTTTGGAGACTGAGGTTGCATCCGCCCTGATATTCAAGATGCATCTACTGTTGTTGCTTCCCCTGCTGAGGTTCCAGAAGTTGAAGCCACCGAAGACATACGATTTGTTTTTCTTTAAACTTGTAAGTTTCTGGCCGATGGGGCCAAATTGTAAGAACTTTAACAATATTCTTTATCTATATAAGTTCTAATTTCTAAGTGTTGCTTGAATTTTGTTTTTTGCTGTATAACACTTAGATACTTGAGTAACCTTAAGCCAAGTGATGAAACATTAGGAAATAAATTCGAAGTGAAGAAAGGCTACAAGGTAGTCTCCTTATTCCCTAGTCATAGAGCACTCACTAGTCGAGTAATTGGTTTATGACTCTTACTCAGAAGGTTTACTTGTAGAATATTTTGAGATGTATAGCGTTCCGACTATTTTGGATGGGTTTTCCGTCTTCGGTTTTCAACTTGTGGGCTCATTGTCCAACGAATTTGGTAATGATGTATGGGTCTTCCCATATAGGTCCAAGTTTTCCATCTCAACTTCTTTGGTGTTCTGGAATACTTTTCGCATGACCCATTCTCATTCTTTGAACTTCCGACATCTGACGTTCTTGTTAAAGTATCTTGCCATCATCTGTTGATGTGCTGCAAGTCGTATGAAAGCATTTTCTCTTAACTCGTCAATGACATCAAGGTTGTGGTTCATAAGCTGTCGATTCGAGTCTTCTTCGAGCCATTGGTAGCGTGAGGATAGTATCTTTCCTTCTGTTAGGATGACTGCCTCGGCTCCAAATGCTAGTGAGAATGAGGTTTCTCCAGTCGATGATCGAGCAATTGTTCTGTAGGACCACAAGACTCATATATGCTAGTCTACCCATGCTTCTTTTTTCCTTTTCCAATCTTTTCTTTATAGTGTTCATAATAGTCTTGTTGGAAGACTCGGCTTGATAATTAGCTTGTGGGTAGCGTGGGGTCGAGAAGCTGAGTTTGATCCCCCAATCCTTGCCAAACTCTTGGAAACGGTGGCTGATGAATTGAGAACCATTATCAGTCACAATCTCTATGGGCAACCCGAATCGACATATGATGTTCTTGTAAATGAAGGCTTTACTTCTTGATCCTGTATCTTGGCGAAAGACTCGGCTTCAATTCATTTGGTGTAGTAATCTATGAGTGCAAGCATGTAGACTCGCTGGCTTAAGGCGGTTGGGAGTTTTACCACGATATCCATCCCCCACTTCATGAATGGCCTATGAGAGAGAATGAGATTGAGCGTTTCTTGTGGTAGGTACGAGATTGGGGCGAACCTTTGACATTTCTCACATTTACGGGTGAAGCCTATTGCGTCGGCTCGCATAGTGGGCCAGTAATATCCTGTAGTATAAGCTCGACATGCGAGGTTTCTTCCTCCAAAGTGATTCCTACATTCTCCTTCATGTAATTCTACTAACACGTAGCATGCTTCCTTGGGTGTAAGGCCCAGAGAAATACCTCTTTAATAGCTTGTTATTATAGACAGTGAACCTTGCAACTTGGCATTGAATCTTCCGGGCTTCGGTTCTGTCTTGTGGTAGTACGCCTTCTTGTAAATATTTCACCAGTTGAGTCATCCAAGAGTCTACTGGAATGATTAAGGCGACGACCTTATCTTCCTCCTTCTAGATGAACCGGTTCAAATTTTTAATCCTCCCTGCAAGTCGCATGAAATATTTCGGGCTAGTGGGAGATGGGATGTTAAGGATGGATTTGATCTGATCAGGATTAGTTTCTATCCCCTTTCAAGTTAGGAACTTACTCAAAGTGACACCGAAGGTGAATTTGGTGGGTTCAGCTTCATGGCATGTCAAATGCATGTCCCAAATGTTCTAGGTGTTGCTCGGAATTTCCCTGAGGCTACACCAAACACACACTTAGTAGGATTCAATTTCATTCCGTAGCTGTCCATGATGTCGAAGGCTTCTTCCAGATGATTAAGGTGTTGCTCCGATTTGATGGACTTCACCAGCATGTCATCTATATAAACCTCCATTGTCTTCCCAATCTGATCGTCGAACATCTTGTTGACCAGTCTTTGGTATGTTGCTCCCGTATTTTTTAAGCCGAATGACATGACCTTGTAACAAAAAATCCATCGGTTTGTGACAAAGGCTGTCTTCTCTTGATCGTCTGGATGCATGAAGATCTGGTTGTAGCCTGAATACGCATCCATAAAGCTTAATAACTCATGCCATGTTGTTGCATCGACCATTGAATCGATATGTGGCAGTGGGAACGAGTCATTTGGACAAGCTTTGTTCAAATCCGTAAAGTCGATGCAGACTCTCCACTTTCCATTCTTTTTCTTCACAACAACAACATTCGCAAGCCATTCCGGAAATTGTACTTCTTTAACTACTTCGTTCTGCAATAACTTCTGAATCTCTTCGTCAATGATTCGGTTCCTTTCTGGGGTGAACTTTCTTCTTTTCTGCCTAATTAGGGTGTGGTCTGGATCCACATGTAATTCGTGAGTAATGAGCTGCGGATCGATTCCAGTCATGTCTTTGTGAGACCATGCAAAACTGTCGTGTCGCCTCTTTAAGAATTCAATTAGGTCGACCCTTAGTTTGGGATCTAAGTCAGCTCCAACTAATACCTTGTGATCTGTAAACTAAGAGTTAATATGACCTCATCAAGCTCTTATATTGGTTAGAGTCAGTTCCGGAACACGAGGCCCAATCTCATAATTGCTATGCTGACTGGGTTTCACCTTCAAGTCATCTGGTATAGCTTCTGACGCCAATCTATCACCTTTAATTTCTAGAAACTCCCCACTTGGTAGGGAATTTTATTACCTGATGGTAAGTAGACGACACAGCCCCTCATGTCGTGAATCCAAGGTCTGCCCATGATCAGATTGTAGACCTGAAAGGCTGTCTAAACCAGAATGTGGTCATTCTGTTGAGTCCAGCTACGTAAACTGGGAGTGATATTTCCCCCATGGTGAATTTTTGCTCTCCACTAAACCCAATCAGTATTGTCGTCCGCCGGTTTACTTTATCCAGCTCGACCCCATGTCAGCAAGGGCACTTGCGAAATTATATTTAGCTGAGGAGCCTGTGTCGACCAGTACTCGTTTGATCATAAAGTTGGCCACGGCAAGGAAGGAAATAACTAAAGCGTTCATGGTGGGGATTTAAATTGTGTGAATCCCCGTCGTCTGGAAACTCTATTATCGAATCCGTGAAGACTTTTTCCACAGATATCGAGGTATGTAAAGTATTATTTGCCAGAGCCCTTGAATGTCGTTTAGCCGCCGAATATGTTGCTCCACTGATTCCCGATCTTCCTGAAATGACATTAACAGTGTTATTAATCGGGGGTGGTGGGGGTTGGAATTGCTCCTTGACCATCTCTCTAGTCCCTTCGCGCAAGGTTGTTTTCCCTTTATCAGTGAGTAAATCCCTCATGAAACCCTTGTTTAGTAGCTCCAGAACTTCTAATCTCAAAGCCACACATTCCGCTGTCCGTATGACCATAGTCCATGCGGAACTCACACACTTTCTAGTGTCCTTTTTGGTCGAATTGTCCCTGGAGCGTGGAGGGCACTTTACTTCATTCCCCATCTTCTTAAGTACAGGAGACCAGTTCCTCGGGAAGAAATCGTAAGTTGTAGTCTGGTAGCCTGGGTTTGCTTGTTGGCAGCTCTCCCTACTTTGTATGGCCTTTGTCTTCTGTCAATACTTTTGTAGAAAGGTCGTCGTTCTCCTCTTGGTTGGTTCCTCCCTTCCTTGTGAGAGTGGATATCCATATCGTGTCGCCTGGGAGCAGCAGGCCTTCGTCCACTCGCGCATTCGCAACATTTACCTTTTATTTCTTTTTTTAATTCTTCCCACCTTATTTCTACCTGGGCCATGCCATGACCTCGTCCATGATGTAACACCGGAACTTTGTCAATTTCTTGTAGAG
This sequence comes from Zanthoxylum bungeanum, assembly GCA_019454045.1. Classification (NCBI taxonomy): domain Eukaryota; kingdom Viridiplantae; phylum Streptophyta; class Magnoliopsida; order Sapindales; family Rutaceae; genus Zanthoxylum; species Zanthoxylum bungeanum. The sequence continues at coordinate 14,625 of SKCR01041090.1, forward strand.
GCCCACTGTCATAAAGTAGTCCGTTCTGGAAGGCTTCGACTGTTGTAGGCTGGTGGAGATCCGGGGATAGTAATTCTCTCCCGGTTGAACCGGGCCAGTAGCTCCGCAATGACTCTCCCTTCTCTGCTGTATAGAATTAAGGTCGTCTGAAGTCTTTTCTAATTTGCATGAACTTGCAAAGTGTTTGCACGAACGTGTCAGCTAGCTCTTGGTAGGACTCGATTGACTTGTAGGGTAGGTAATGAACCAAGTAAGGGCAGGTCCCGCCAGAGTCTCCCCAAGCATCTACACCTTCCAGCCTCCCACTGACTAAGGACAAGCCGTTTGACATCATATGTACTTGTAGTGTATTATGTGGTCGTCTGGATCGGCAGACCATCATATGGGCTTCATTTCGGGTGGGCTGAATTTTCTCGGGGCAAATCAACAGCAACATTGACTCCACAAACCGGGGTATCAGAAATTGCTCCGGCCCTACTTTTCCTGACTTGGTAGCCTTACCCCTGGTAGGTCTTGACATTATTGCTTTCTTGAATTCAATCATTTCCCTTCTGATAGAGGGTAGCGATTGTTGGGATGGATCGATGAGGAGTTTGGCTCTTGCGAAGTAGAGGTGTGTTGATTGTTGTTTGGCCCATCCGTCATGGACGGGATTGTTGGATTGTTTCGGTCGTCTGGATTGTGTTGGTTGCCTTGAGTATTATGCTGGGAATTGGATGATAACTGCTCCAGTTTTCTGTAGACTATCATTGGAGTTTCGCATCGTTAGATTCTCCTCTTCAAGGGCTTGCAGTCGTTCTTGGAGCATGGCAAAGTTGTGCCATTAAGGGATCCGGGTTTTGTTAATGCTTGAGGAAATTTTTGACTGTTTTGTTGGTGTGTCTTACTTTGCAAAATCCGCTCGTTAGCCCACGGTGGGCGACAAATTGTGGAAACTGATTTCGGTCGAGGTCCACAATCAAGAAAGTGAGCTGAGGGGCGCGAACGAAACTAACCTGCAACAACAAGTTAGAGCGAAAGAGGAGGTTACTGCCCATCGGGTGGTGGAAGCCGTAGGCACTCCGATGCTCAATTTAGCCTAAAGGCGAATGAGTCAAGATGAAAGGGTTAAGGTCTATGGAATACCTCAACCACAGATTTGCTTGCCGTGTTAGGGGAGGTGTATTGGAGTAATGTCTTGATGATAGGAGTAGTCTCAAGGAGAGATCCCTCTCTGTTGCTTCTTCTTCTTATTTTATAGGTTCCCTGATGGGGGTCCCTATTCTGCCCGTTGGAGTCTTCTTCAATGATGGTTTAATCAGGTGATTTATGTCTGAAAAAGTGACGATCGTATTTCTCCCTCGAAACGTCGACTTCATGGTGATGT
>SKCR01041091.1:0-16068 GCA_019454045.1 Zanthoxylum bungeanum
CTTCCGCTGCGTTACCGGACTCACCCCCTAAATAACCCCTTCAATGGGTCAAACAAAATTTTAAAAAACCCGACCCATGAACACCCCTACACATCTACTGGATCAAATGAACCAATGACAGAAGAACCTGATGATTCAACAGAGCATGTGCCTACATGAACAACGGCACAACCACAGCCGACATCCTCTAAGCCAGCAACATGTCTTTGGTTCACTTTTGATGTTGTCCCACCGTCCAAATGGTCAGACGGGCTACAAGAATTCATAGCTTGGACTGATGATATGCTGATAAAGCCATGAGCTACACTGTATAATGTCCTTGTAGAATTTGTCTCACGTACCTTAGGAGCCTTGAGGGAATGATTCCTCAGTCTTGGAGAATACAGACAACGGTAATTCTACCAGGTCGATTCAGCGGCTACAGCCATGAGAATCATCCATAAATAATTCCTTGGAGAATGAGCCACTTTGTTAGAACATGCTCGCAAGGAATATTTTCAAATGAGGTGTTGTTCGTTAAAGGTCAAAGATCTTAACACCAATTACCAGAGAATGATAAAATATTTCTACAAGCTTAACAGATACAATGATCTGAATCTAAAGCATACTTATGCTGCCTCTTTGCCAAATGAATTACATGATGAAATGTAGCGCTTGATACAGGCTACAAATTAGAAAATTACAAATATGTCACTTGGCGAAATTCATCAGTTTGCTCTCAAAGTTTTAGACAAGCTTTGTGAACATATATCATTGTCAAGGAGATGTAAAGAACAATCAGCCTTTCAAATGCTTGCAAAAAGCCTTATCTGCAGATCAAGTGCAAGGATAACAAGAGTCGCGCATGTCCTTCAAAGAAAAGGTCTCACTATAAGCTCTTTAAGAAAAAGAAGAGCAAGAAGGAGAAACAATGCAAAGAATGGCGTCCAGTCTGATATTTCCGACAGAAAGATCGGCGCGAGAAGCCTAAAGATAGCAGGTGCTTCATTGAAAAAAAAAAGAGCATTTATCAAAGATTGTCCTAAAAATCTGAAACAAACTGTCAAGATGGTTCAAGAGATCCATTAGTCATCCAAGATTGATCTTGATGATACGAATGCAGAATCATGATTTTCATAACAAGATCAGCCTAACAGTGAAACCATGTTTTCTCTCAACAGTCATGAGCTTTCCAGCTCAAGTGAATCTAGTTCGGATGATAGCAGTAGCTCAGACAGCTACATCCTGGTGTTTACTATACAACCATACCAGACATTAAAGCCTACTGTTCCAGTTCCTTTAGTCCAGTTGCAGATTTTACCCTAAATATGAAATCCCATTAGAGTCATTGGGTTCATGGACATAGGAGCTCACAAGAGCATGATGAATCCAACAGTTTTGCCTCTATAAGCATAGATGGAGCATACAAAGTTTTTCAAAGTTACTGATGGTAAAGTTTTCAATACAGATCTCATCACCAAGAAACCTATCGGTATCCGATTTTTCCATGATTGTATTATTTGGACCAGAGTCATTGGTTCCAATTTACCGCATAAAGACATTTTGATTGGTTTGATGTTTATCATCAATCCAAGAAGCTTAAGATCCATTCAGATGGTATTCAGTTTAAGAGATTCATTAAACCATATACTACTGTTCCAAAATTGTATTTCTCCATAGTGGCTTTGGATGAGTAAAGTCAATGTGAGACTCTGACCAGAATGGAGAAAACTGCTTATTTAATTCTTCAAAATCCACCCCCACTACAGAGAGCATGTGCCTACATGAACAACGGCACAACCACAGCTAGCATCCTTTAAGTCAGCAACATGTCCAGATGATGAAGAAGAAGACTCTAAAGTAGACATGATTGTAAAACTTGACTGACTCTCAAAGTGTTTAGACAAAATAAATGAAGACGGTTCTCTCTTATTCACACTCGGATAGACTCCACCACTACCACTATTGTCTATCCGAGTGTGAATAAGAAAGAACTGTCTTCATTCATATTGTAGATACACCAACTGTGAATAAGAGAGAACCGTCTCCATTCCAAAGGTATGAGCTTTAACAGCTCCTCATTCTGTATCTGTCGTGGGATCTGCACAATCGTAAGCACCTTGTCAGCAGAAGTTTGATCTTCCAATATTATGAGGGCATCTGTGGATACTTCGGCAGATGGTAGTAGACCCGGCCGGCGGTTAGGTTCGGAACCGAACCAGATGGTTCCCAGTTCCACACTAAATATGGAACCGAAATCGAACCGTTCGGGTCCGGTTCCGGTTCCATTCGTTTTTTTTTTTTGCTTTATTGAAAATAAAAAATTGAGATTGATAAATTAATATAATTTAAAATTATGAATTTAAATTTATATAATAAACTTACATTACATAATTACATTAAATTACAAATAAAATTCTTATATAAAAAATAAAAAAAAAATTATTAAATTAAAGAGCTTAAACTTAAATTTTTAAAAACTTAAGTTGCCTACATATCCTCCAGGGATGAGAGTAATCAAAACTCACGTAGTTCCATTACATTTAAAAGATATTTCCCCTTTGTAATTTTACAATTATTTAATTATCAATCATCATCGGTGCCTGTTGATCATTCAACTCTATTTCTGCTTGCACTTGCAGATGTATTATCAAACAAGTCTTCAAATTCATCAGGGGCATCTTCTTGTTGCCTCAAATCAGCTCGGATCCAATCATCCACACATGTTGTTGCTTCTAGAGTGCTTGGATGTAATGAAGACCGTCTGACTTCCAATATATTACCTCCTATGCTAAAGGTTTGCTCAACCGCAACGGTGGAAACATGTGCTGTCAATATCTCTTTAGAAATAATTGATAATACATGATATATATTTTGATGTCGGTTCCACCATTCAAGGATTTGAAAATTTTTACTAACTAAACTTTCAGTTGAAAATTTAAAATTTGTAGTAAATAATAATTAACTAATTTCGGGTTATTAGTCGTATTATCCCTGGAACGAGACTTAACTTCTCTTCTCTGTGAACCGATACTAGAGCCGCTCTATTGGGTTGGCACATTTGACATTGTGTTCTCAGATGAGCTAGTAATTTGTTGTTTAAGAAATTTTAAAGAATTAGAGAATTGAGAATGAGAGAATTATATGAATTTAGAGAATTGAGAAATTGATGTGTTAAAATAATGAAAAATGACCTATATTTATACATTTTAAGAATATTTTTGTGATACCTAAAATGTCCCTAAAATTAGCCATTTTATTACTATTATTAGGGGTAATTTGGGAATTTCCCAAATTTCTTTTTTTATCTTTGTTTGGTAGTTGAGGGCAGGGAGCCCAGCCCAACGACTACTAGCTGTTGGGCTGGCCCCCCAACGGTTTAGGGTTTCGACCGATTCAGTTAGGGTAGGAACCCTAACCGAACCAGTCAGGTTCCGGTTCCGGTTCCGGAACCGGAACCTTAGCCGGGTCTAGATGGAATCTAAGACATGGTTCTGCAGACGATACACCAACTGGTGGTGTAAGGCAGCCATCATGGATGTCTCCATTTGATCTGCACATTGGAACCAGAATCTTGGCCGAGTCTAGATGGTAGATCTAAGACATGGTTATGCAGACGATACACCAACTGGTGGTGTAAGGCAGGCATCATGGATGTCTCCATTTGATCTACACCTTGGATCTTGACCGGCGTAAACACACACGTATAACGCAAGCGCACATATCGTTCAAGTAGTATAAAAAATATCGATCCCACGAGGACTTAATATCTAATCTATTAATTTTATGAGGTCAAATGATTACTAGTATCTAACAGGTTGTTTGATTGATTTGAAATGGTGACGATTCTAAATTTAAAAACAAGTAAATAACATTGTTCGAAAGTAGATTTTAAGAAAATTTAATATTAAAAACTATCTAGGGTTGTGATTTCTTCCAATATCATTTTAAAGATGAAGTGGTTATCTTAAAGTTGGGTAATATATTGATTTATTAACCCGGAATACTAAATTATGTGTAAGCCTCTGTCGATGGTCAGACACAAATACCCAGTTTAACCCAATTGAACCATATGTCTATGTCAACCAAATTATCTGGATTCATTAAGTTTAAGTTCCAATTATGGCTACCCCCGCCCGACAGGTATATTCCTATCCTGTAAGGAAATCTATTAAAGGGTTATCTATCCTCAAGGAAGATCGTGGGCTATTAAGTCTAAGGTCTTAAACCTAAAATCCCTATGTCTAGTTCATTTTAGATTTACCAGTTCAATTTTATTAATGGCCAATTAATAAAAAGCATTAGGATTAAGACTCAATAAATAAACCTTTATATTACCCAAACTATAATTTAACCCCTTATAAACCGGTGATATTGGATTTCATCACAACCCCAGATAACTGGCTTAGTTACGACACATATTTACAGGTAGTAAAAACTTAAATAAAATAAAAGACATAAAGTAAAATACTAAAAAATAAATACTGAAAAGTAAATGCTGAAAGTAAATTGCTGAAAAGTAAATTGCTGAAAAGTAAATAAAGTAAAATTACAATAAAAGAAAATGCTGAGGTAAAATGATCCACTTTTATTACTTCTATTTTAGATATCTCCCTTAATATAATATATTAACTTTGCATGATAATTACCAACCAGCCATATAGGCGGTATCCAGATTAATCTAAGTCATTAATAATTAATTACCAACCGACCAATCAGGCGGTATCCAGTTTAGTCAAGTTAAAACCAATTTAAATAATTACCAACTGACCAATATGGCGGTATCCTCGTTAAGTCAGGTTTTAACTAGTTTATATATTATAATTAAGGGAGATTAATCTAAATATTAGTCATAAAAGTTTTACCTTTTACCCCAGCAAAGGGGAGTTACCTCCTCATTACTGAAAAGTAAAAATTGAAAATTAAAGAAAGAAAAGTACTGTGCGTAAAAGTAAATTGCGGAAAGTAAAAACTGAAAAGTAAAGAAAAGAAAGTGCGAAAGCGGAAATTAATTACTGAAAGCTATAAATAAAAACAAGATACAATCTTCTTAGTATTCTTAAGGAATTCCTTAGAATAAAGTATGAATTTTACAAATGAAATGGCTTGGTATTTATGGGCAAAATTTTGCCTCCATCAAATCATCCACCAAATCAATTATTAATTGCTCCACTAATTGCTCCACTAATTGCTCCACCAAATCCATTATTAATTGCTCCACTAATCTCTTATCATGTTTGGTGATGATTTGATAATTTTTTTATTATTTATTAATTTATTTTTTGCTTTGAAAATGATTGAAAGTGACTTTAATAATTACACACTACACACGTCTGGATGGTTCATCAATTTCGGGTATGAAATCTTCAGAATTCGAAATTATTTTGTCTTTCAAAGTTGTAGATATTTGAGTCTTCTTTAATCTGGAACTTGAATCAGCTCAATCCGATATCTGAGTAAAACGTTATGCCCAAAATACGACAGATGCGCAAAACTGGAATTTCCAAAACTGCACTTCGTCAAAACGCCCTTTCAAGTTTCCAATCTCCAAAATTAAAATATCAAGTCCAATAATTGCCCTTATTTGACCCATATTTTGTCCTAAATGATTTCATTAAGTCCCAATATTATTTTATCTGCAAAATAAACTAAAACACATCAAAACGTTCATCAAACCCGAGAAACTAAACAAAATATTAAGTAAAAGGGGCGGTAAATATTGATATATTTTCCGCTCATCACACCCCCAAACCTAACATTTCGCTAGTCCTCGAGCAAAACAACAAAATAAAATTAAAATTAAACTAAGCCACTTTCGTAGGGATCACAGTTGCATTTAGCATATGCAACAAGCCTTTAACCCCTAGGTGTCCCTAGTGGACGAGTTGTAGTCTCGTGAGGGCTTACAGCAACGATACCCACAAACGTTTTACAAAAGTAAAAAGATAATAAAACTAATGCACACAAAAGCAAAAAGACAAGAGAAAAGAGAATAAAGAAGTTAGTGACTAATCAGGTGAAACTTCTACTTCAAGTTACTAATTGTTTTCTTTCTTTCTAAATTACCGAATAAGTAAATTCTCCGATTATTTTTACCATTCTTCATATACACAGCCAACAAATTATTAAACAACTCATTTTTGCCCACAACAGTCATAAGTGCAGTTGATAAGAGAGTAATATTTTTGTCCTAAAGTTCTATCAGATTTAACACCTTTTGGTAGCAATTGAATAATTTTTCTCATTTTTCTGATTTTTTTCTTTTATTTTTTTTTTTCACTATTTTTTATTTATATACAATATATTCCATCTATGTAGCGAGTGTTGGGTCGGTAACTCCCAAACCAGTTGGCTTTAGGGCACCAGGTGTTAAGACCCCCCTACTGACTTAATTACTCAGACTTCAGATATATATATTTTTGCAGCATCTTCGATCCATGTAACGAGCTTTGGGCCAGTGACTCCCAAACCAGTTGGTTTTAGGGCACTAGGTGTTAAAACACCCTTACAGACTTAATAACTCGAATCTCAGACGTTTTTTTTTTTTTTTTTACTCCATTGCTTTTTGAGATGCTTCCTCCAATTAAACTATAGCACTGAATATTACAAACTTTTCAATTTTAACTCATGTCCGTATGTTACTATATATGTTGATAATACCTGTCAACTAAACATATGAAGATTCCTTTTAGTCAGTTTTAAGGAGAATTCACAAATTAAATAATTCAAAATGAAATAAACAAAAATTAACTTGTTTCGAAATAGGTTTGAGATACGTATCAGGAGTGGAAACTCCTTACTCAGCTATCTCTCACCAATTTCACCTTTTTAGTCAGAATAAAAACAAAAAACACAAAATATTTTTGTAATTTTTGAAAATTTTCCAATTTTTTTTTTTTTTTTTCGAAAAATTTTGGACTAAAAATAAAAATAACACACAAACTAAAAAAATAAGGTACTGATCAACTATTTCCTCCCCCAAACCTAAATGAGACATTGTCCATAATGTCTTAAACAGTAAAAGGAGAGTTAAGAAGGTTGTACCTGGTTAGCTGAAAATCTACAGGAAATTAAAGGTTAAGATCCAGATTAATCCGACGCCTTTTACCACGATCGTCAACTTGTGGTTCATAGGCTATGAGTTGGTCTATTAGATCCGGAGCAGTTCTGACAGTGAAGAGGATTTCTTTCAAAGGTTTTGACACGAACCCATTTCTCCGAGCATCATCAAGAAACACACAAAGAAAATCATAAAATCCATCAACATTAAACAGTCCAAGTGGTTTCTGGTGTATGTTCAGGTTCGCCCAAGATAGTACAATAAAAATTTCCTCCAATGTGCCCAAACACCTGGCAAAGCAATAAAAGCATCAGCACGGTTAATCATTTCTACCAATCGTTCAGACATACCTGGCACGATCAGTTCCTCTCCGTTTGATGATCCAATAAGATTTGCCTCTGCCAAGGGTTTTGGGATGATTCCCAAAACATGACTGCCTCCTTCCTGTACAGCCTTTGAAACGATCCCCATTAGTCCAAGATTGCCTCCGCCATATATTAAGTGCATATTCCTTGCAGCTAAAACTCGACCCAATTCATGTGCTGCTTCTATGTATTGTGGCTTAGTTCCAACACTAGTACCGCAAAATACACAGATATTTTCAACTCGTCTTCTTGAAGTGGCTTCCATTTTAATGTATTTCTTTCTCAACTCTGGATGCCTTCAAAAGTGCAATGACAGGCTGAATTTATAGTACCTGAAAAGGGTGAGTAAAAATAGCACAAGTATCTTCCAGAGGACGATTAGTAGCGAAATAATATCGTAATAGTCAAAAAGGTCTGGATCCTGTCGGAGAAAGAAAACAACAAAACAAATTACAATTATTAAGAAAAGACAAAGAGATATAATATTTACAAGAAAAGTAACGGCTTGATTGACGTCTATGCGTCAGGAACAAGCTTCCCATCCAATTTTCTTATAAATTGGCAAACAGGGTCTTTTTGAGTCAGATTCCCGAGACTTAACAGTTGTCTTTCCTTTTTGAATTGTGTATGTAATTTGCGAATGGCTATATGAACATATCCACTGGGATGCGTCTCAAGAGTTGAAGATATTTCATCTACAGACTCCTTACTCAAGCCATCCCTAATGAATTTAATTTTGTCTTCGCGATTATCAGACACCATTCCTAAAGAACGACAACGAGTGTTGCAATTAAATCGTGCACATTTGTAACAAACACCCATTTGCTTAGCTCTACGTTTCTTTGCATAGGTGCTTCTTCCAAAACCAGGCAGATGTGAAATAAAAGAGTCAGAAGACTCACCTGCCAATCGGATTCGTGCTTCAATTACCCAACGAATATCATTAGGAATACCATTGATCATTGTAGGCATTGCATTTTTGCATATCAGCCCGATGATGAGTCTCGTATGGAGACAACTACCCATTTAGTCTTGAAAGCCGCGGGAAACAGATGTTGGAAGGGTAAAGTTGGAAAAAAGAATTTTGTTGGATTTTATCTGAGTTGTTTAGCTTCGGCTGCTTGTTGGACTTCCATTTCGAAGCTTATCTTAGGCCCAAGACCCCATAAACCATTTACCAAACACAAGACCAAACCCAAAATATCCAAGCCCACCAAGTCAAACCAAGTCAATGCCCAAAGATGTGATTCACGCCCATATGCTCCTTATTTAGGTAAATAGATATTTAATCACATGTTCAAATCAAATAAAATCCTTACCTAAATAAAAGAAATCAAATCAAATCCCTACCAAATCAAATCCAATCACAAATCCAAATTAGGAGATCTATTCCTTATTAGAAACCAATTAGGAGATTCTCTCCTACTCAAATTAGGAAAGTCTTCTCTCTTTGCCTATAAAAAGAGGCCTTCACCTTATTCACAACCCTAGCACATATCCTTCTCTCAAGCACGTCCAAGAACTTGGTAAAGCCTCCTTTGCACGCCTGAAACCCTTCCAATAGCCTCCATTGCCGCAACACCAAGCCAACAAGCCCTCCAATTGCCGCATCTTCTCTTCTTCACCAACACCACTCACGCCCAAGCCCTTTTCACAGCCCTCCATTGCCGAGTTCCAGCCACCATTCACAGCCCTAAAACACCTTAAAATAAGCCTCAAATACAGCCCCAAAGTCGCACAAAAGACCCCCATTCACAGCTCCAATTCAGCGCCCAAAACAGTCCCGAAACACCCCTCACTGCACCTTAAACTGCACAGTTTCGTTCCCTGTTCTGGTCAGTTTTTGTTGCGTCTTTAACCCATAAAACAGTCCTAAAATCACCTAAACACCATCCCAAAAACCTCCATAAAGTTTCCCTAAAAAATCCCCACAAACGCACCTCCCTAAGCCTTCAAAATCACCCAAAACAGTCCGCTAAACCATCAAGACAGTGACCTGAAACGTAGCAGCGAAGCAGCAGCGAAACGGACTTGAAACAGCAGCCCGAACAGCAAACAGCGAGGAAAGACGTTGAGTTGGTGAACTAAAAGAGTAGCGGATCATTCACCCTTCCAACGGACGTGTAACGCCATTTCTTAGACGACAAAAGAGGTTAGACCTGAGGGCACCTTTCTACTTATCTTCTTTATTGTTGTTTTATTTATTTTGATATATAATTGCATGAGAGTCGTTTGAAGCATGATGTGATTGTTGGATGAGCGGGATATGTGTTCTCTTTTGTGGTATATCGGATGGAAACCCGGACGTAAATTCCATAGCCGACTCCGAATGGACGGTAGTATGGTCTGCACTCGGGATACAATGCCACGTACCACTAAAGATGCACGCATCTCGTCTCATCCTAATTTGTATTTGAGCATGTTATAGTCTTTAGGTTATATGTTTATTATTTAAAGCATGGTTTAATTTAGTTTGTTATTCATTTGTTAAAGCATGTTTAGGTTGTTCATTATGCATGTTCTTAGTTTATGATGCGTTTGGGTAATGATTTATACATGTTGATTTAATGGTTCAATATGCTTGTTGTGTTACATTGCGTGGAATTATTTGGATGAAAGCATGTTAGATCTAAGTACCCTTGAGCATGAATGATGAATAGATTTGGTTAGTTTATTGCACAAATTATATCATCACAAGTGACATAAGTAAGGGACCATTCCGAACCCAACGGTTTGAGGTCTTCCCTTGCGAGGGGTGAGTGCGGCCTTAAATCTTTGTCCCGGTTCACACCGGGTGGCGACTCCATGTTATTTCATACTTCCCAACTAGGCCGCGAGCCTAGAATAGCGTCGTCAGGTTCTGTTGTCTACAATCATCAGTAGTCTCATTCGTTCCAAGCGAGCTTTATAGACTTTCATCAGAGATTTTTGAGGGAGAGGAGGGAATTGCTTGTGAAGATTTGCGAGAGCTTCTTCCATCTTGAAATAACTAAACCTGCAAAAATTAAACACACAAAAATAAAACACACCAAATCACAATATATACACAAATTGCATGGGTTGCCTCCCTGCGAGCGCTAAGTTTAAAGTCGTCAGCTAGACGTGACTGCTCGATCGTTTATGCTGGATATGAAAGTGTGACACTTTCTTTTTGTCGCCCAAATGATTCTCCCCAGTAGTGCTTGACACACTTGTTTTTAACCTTGAAAGTTTTGTTAGCGTCAGGATCATGTATCTCAACGGCTCTATTTGGTAAAACTTTGGTGATCACAAATGGACCTGACCACCGTGATTTTGGCTTCCATGGGAAGAATTTCACCATTTATTTGTTCAACAGTACCTTCTGCCCTGGTTCCAGTTGTATGCGCACTAACTTCTCATCATGTCTTTTCTTGCCCTTTTCTTTGTACAATTTGGCATCCTCAAAAGGCTGATTGTGAAATTCCTCCAATTCGTTGAGCTGGTGGAAATTTTTCTCTTCTGTTGCTTGTAGTGCAAGAATTGGCTCCTTCAGTACAAAAGACGCTTTATCTTTAGGCTCCACATGCAATTGACATGTTTTAAGTTTGTCAGTAGAACTTTGCATTGCATTGGAGTTCTGAATGGTACTGTGTATCACATCGAGTCTGAAACATTCCTCCTTCTTTTCATCATCTGGGAAATTCATGGCCTTGAAAACATTGAATGTTACTTCTTGGTCCTGTACCCTCATGGTTAATTCTCCTTTTTGTACATCAATAATGGTTCGACCTGTAGCCAAGAATGGTCTCCCAAGGATGATTGGCACGTCTGCGTCTTCCTCCATATCAAGGACAATAAAATCTGCTGGGAAAATGAATTTGTCAACCTTGACCAGCACATCCTCAACTACGCCTCTCGGAAATACGAGCGTTCTATCAGCAAGTTGCAGTGAGACTGAAGTTGGCATTGTTTCTCCAATCTGTAATTTCCTGAAAATAGAGAAAGGCATCAAGTTAACACTCGCACCTAAATCACACAAAGCCTTACCAAAGTTATGTTCTCCTATGACGCAAGGAACAGTGAAACTGCCAGGATCTTTCAACTTTTGGGGAAGTTTCCTCTGAATGATGGCACTGCATTCTTCTGTTAATGCTACTGTCTCGTAATCTCCCAATCTCCGTTTTCGTGAAAGAATATCTTTCATGAATTTGGCATAGGTGGGCATTTGTTCCAACGCTTCTGCAAATGGAATGTTGATATGCAGCTTTTTGAAGATCTCCAGGAATCGAGCAAACTGCTTGTCCAATTTGTTTTTCTGAAGACGCTGAGGAAAATGTGGAGGTGGAGTGATCTGTTCTATTTCCTTTGCTTCTTTTTCCTTTGCTTCTTTTTCCTCCATCTGTTGTTCAGCTTCTTTTGGAACTTCTTCTTGGGACATCTTGATTCCAACATCTTTGTTGATTTCAGTACCGCTTTTCAAAGTAATGGCTTGACATTGCTCCTTCCCTCGGTTCCTTGGATTGGGTTCTGTGTTGCTGGGAAGATTTCCTGGTGGTCTGTAACTCTGAGCATTGGCCAGTTGGCCCATTTGATTCTCCAGTGCTTTAATAGAAGTAGATTGACTTTGAATTAATGCTGCTTGGGATTGAAACATAGCATCATATCTTGCTGCGTGAGAGTCGTGTTTTGCTTCTATCTTTTTCAAGTGGGTCAACACTTCTGTTATTCCTGGTTCATTTGCTTGCTCCTGGCTTTTGTTCTGTTGCTGGAATTCAGGTGGTAGTAAAAACTTAAATAAAATAAAAGACATAAAGTAAAATACTAAAAATTAAATACTGAAAAGTAAATGCTGAAAGTAAATTGCTGAAAAGTAAATTGCTGAAAAGTAAATAAAGTAAAATTTACAATAAAAGAAAATGCTGAGGTAAAAGGATCCACTTTTATTACTTCTATTTTATATATCTCCCTTAATATAATATATTAACTTTGCATAATAATTACCAACCAGCCATAGGCGGTATCCAGATGAAGTCAAATTAATAATTAATTACCAACCGACCAATCAGGCGGTATCCAGTTTAGTCAGGTTAAACCAATTTAAATAATTACCACCAACCGACCAATATGGCGGTATCCTCGTTAAGTCAGGTTTTAACTAGTTTATTATATTATAATTAATGGAGATTAATCTAAATATTAGTCATAAAAGTTTTACCTTTTACCCCAGCAAAGGGGAGTTACCTCCTCATTACTGAAAAGTAAAAATTGAAAATTAAAGAAAGAAAAGTACTGTGCGTAAAAGTAAATTGCGGAAAGTAAAAACTGAAAAGTAAAGAAAAGAAAGTGCGAAAGCGAAATTAATTACTGAAAGCTATAAATAAACAAACAAGATACAATCTTCTTAGTATTCTTAAGGAATTCCTTAAAAGAAAGTAGAATTTTACAAATGAAATGGCTTGGTATTTATAGGCAAATTTTGCCTCCATCAAATCATCCACCAAATCAATATTAATTGCTCCACTAATTGCTCCACCAAATCCATTATTATTGCTCCACTAATCTCTTATCATGTTTGGTGATGATTTGATAATTTTTTATTATTTATTTTATTATTTATTTTTTGCTTTGAAAATGATTGAAAGTGACTTTAATAATTACACACTACACCGTCTGGAGGTGTTCATCAATTTCGGGCATGAATCTTCAGAATTCGAAATTATTTTGTCTTTCAAAGTTGTAAGATATTTGAGTCTCTTTAATCTGGAACTTGAATCAGCTCAATCCAATATCTGAGTAAAACGTTATGCCCAAAATACGACAGATGCGCAAAACTGGAATTTCCAAAACTGCACTTCGTCAAAACGCCCTTTCAAGTTTCCAATCTCCAAAATTAAAATATCAAGTCCAATAATTGCCCTTATTTGACCCATATTTCGTCCTAAATGATTTCATTAAGTCCCAATATTATTTATCTGCAAATAAACTAAAACACACATCAAAACGTTCATCAAACCCGAGAAACTAAACAAAATATTAAGTAAAAGGGGCGGTAATATTGATATATTTTCCGCTCATCAGATCTGTACTTGAATCTTCAAGGCTGTTGGCAGATAAAGAATTCTTTGGAGAATGAGCCCCTTTGTTCGAACAGGCTCGCAAAGAATATTTTCAAATAAAGTGTTGTTCGTTAAAGGTCAAAGATCTTAACACTCATTACCAGATAATGACAAAGCATTTCTACAAACTTAACGGATACAATGATCGAATCTAAAGAATACTTATGTTGCCTCTTTGCTAGAGGAATTACATGATGAAATGCAGCGCTTGATACAGGCTACAAAGTAGAAAATTACAGATATGTCACTCTTGGGAAATTCATCCGTTTGCTCTCACAAGCTTTAGACAAGCGTTGTGAACAAAGAGCATTTGTCAAAGAAATGCTCAGGGATAATTAGTCATTTCCTCTTTTTTCTTGAACTCGAGGTTGGCATGAGCCAAAGATGCCATAAGAATCAAATGTATTACTGTCAAGGAGGTGATGAGCTTTACTTGCTGAGGTCTGGATAACAATATCAGGGAGCCCGGCCCGATTTTTAATAAAAAAAAATATATATATATATTATAATATATATATTTATTATATATAAATATATATTTATTTTTTTATTTTTTTAGAATAATTTTCGTATTCACCACGAGGCTGTCTGTGCCATTGGTTTTTGAAGTTGCTGTTGCCTTCATTAAAGTAGCAGTTGTTACACTGGTCAAATTGTAAAAGGTTACAAACCTGTACTTGCTGTCACCTTCTTATAATTTTGACTTCTAATTTTCTGCACACAAATAGCAATTTATTACCTCAAATTGATAATTGAAATTTAATTTGACTCAAGCTCTGAGGGAATACCATTGTTATACTGTTTGTGTTATTTAAATGCTGATTGACTAATATAATTTTTAAATATTCTTATAGAATATGAACTCTGATTGAAGTGCACATCTTCGTGATGCCAACATTAACAGATCCACTGTTTGGAATTGTGAAATTCATGTTCTGCTATTGTTGAGGGTTGTGACCAAGGAAGCTAATTCTCTTGCAGGGTTTTGGGTCACTGTATTTAGTCCAGTCATCATTGGGATCTCTGTTGTCTTACTTTTATTCTATAATTCCCTCCATTACAAGTTATCTTGCCCTTTAACTTCCATTTATAATTTTTTATTCGCCAGATTCAATACTCTTGTATTAAATTTGTATATCCCAATTGTGAAATGAAATAAGCCTTTCTGTTGGGTGCCCATTTATAAAGTAATTTTTATTTTCCGTAAAGGGCGTGACTTGGTGGCGTAGAGTTCAGGATCTCACATTGAGATCCTAGGTTCGAATCCAATGAGTGCGTTTCTTATAAAAGTTTGTGACAATTGGGAATTTTAATTGCTCTGTTTAAACCCGAAATTGATGATTTAACGACGGAGTTTTCAACGATTCAAAAAAAAAAAATCTTTTATCTTTTAATTTATCATGAGCTATTGGACAGCATTGAAATCTAGTGCCCAAGCTAGGATTTTCATTCACACTTATGATCAAAGACTCTTTTCCATTTTATTAGTAAATTGTCTGTGCCTTCACTACAAGAATTATGGCTTTTAGCGTCCAAATATTTAGCGTCGAATACTGTTTCGACGCTACAACTCACTTTTGGCGTCGAATATAATTGTCGACGCTATATGTCATATTTTTAGCGTCGAATATCATTTTAGACGCTATATTCACATTTTTAAGCGACGGAATAAATTTCGACGTAGAATATATTAATGTTTTAGCGTCGAAAACTTTGTTCGACGCTAAAAGCAGTACTTTAGCGTCGAATAATTTCGACGCCGAATAATTCTATTATTGCAATAATTTTTGGCGCCAAATATTACACTTGTAGCGTCAAAAAACTGAGTCGACGCCAAAATATACTTTTAGCGTCGAAAATATATCGTCGCTAAAGGTTTACGAAGTTTCCACCCGACAGATCCTTGGTTCTTTCGCGTCTAAATTAAATGCGACGCTAATTTTTTAAATATTTAGCGTCGAAAAAAACGGTTTCGACGCTAAAAACTGCAACAATTAGCGTCGAATTTGAATATTCGACGCTAAAGATAGATTAAATACAGATTGTCACCAACCCTTCTCCCCCTCTGTTTTTTTCTCTCTTTCTCTTCATTCTCTTCATTTTCCCTCTGAATCTGAGAATTTCTCCTCTACAACGCCTCACATCTCTCCTAAAAAATTGTCAATAAAATTGTAATCAATTCCGATAAGGTAATTATTCTTTCATATTTCTTTATTATTTTAATTTTTTATGATTATATATGTTGTTTATATGTTGTTTGTTATTGATTTATGATTCATATATGTAGAGTAAGTATTTAGTTAATAAAATATAATTTTTTTGTAAACTATTTAATTTATCAACCAAATATATATATATATATATATATATATATATATATATATATATGCTTAAATAAAGTATTACTGAATTAGTAATGTTGATTACTGTAAAATGATATCTAATAATTATATTATTATATTTAGGTATTCTGCTGAAATGGATAGAAATTGGATGAGCTCTCTGGATAGATTGAGTGTTGAATATCGTAATGGAGTGTCTGAGTTTATGGAAGTCGCAAAGCAACACATTGATGCAGAAGGTCGTG
>SKCR01041092.1:0-16054 GCA_019454045.1 Zanthoxylum bungeanum
TTTTAGATCTTTGAAATACTAAATTACAGTAAATAATTCCTGGAGAATTAATGACTATTCTCAAGGAGACAAAGTCATGTTTGCAATTAGGCAAATAGCGCAAGGCACACCTTACTCCGATATTCTAGAAACCCGAGGGCTTGGCCGAAGGCTACTGAAGTTGAAAAGGGCAAAGGCAAAATCATATAATCTTCTAGGAAGATAAAAGGACATATCCTAAGAAGGAATTGAAGATGAACAAGGCTCTGACTTCAAAAATGATTGTCATAATTATGTTCACAGCTAGTATTAAATTAGATTTTAATACTTAGTGTGGGTACATAAATATATGTATTGATGTTCAGAATTTGTTTTGAACAGGATACTGACTTCAATTGAGATTTTATCTGCGAATTGAAAACGGGACGAAAGTCGCTGCTTTAACCGTAGATACCTGAATTTAGGAACTACCTTCGGGTATGTACCTAAATTAGGAAATTGTTATAATGTAACTAGTTTGACTAGATACATTATCTTTATATCAGTGTTTGACCCGCTGCGGGTGAACCTTTATATTCTAGAACACAAAAGTGTTTTAATTATATAAAGATGATATTGAGAAAAAACACATTAGATGTGAATAACAGAATTATTTTTGAATATATATATATCTCAAATATATAACATGACAAATAAATAGCTCAAACTGATTTGATCAAGTAAGAAACTAATTGTGGCATAGTTGTTAGGGACAATATTAAACAAGAATCGTATATCCACACTTTCGAAGAGTGGGTACTAGGACTGATTTGATTCTATTCAATTAAAGTATACGAATCTAGTTTATTGGGCAAAGTGCCTAAAACACTATTTACTTGGTAAAAGTGCTAGTGCCACCGATCTGTTAGTCCTAATTCATAGTGAAGCAAGTGGGCCCCTGTCTAGCTAGGCTAGATGTGGATATAAATATTTCGTGACCTATACGGATGTGGCATCGCGTTATGGTTATGTGTTTCTTTTGAAGAACACAAATCGGAAACTTTCACAGTTTCGACACGAAATAGACAAACAGATCGGCTAAAGTATTGAACCATCACGGTTTGACCATGATGAAAATACATAAGCAATAAGTTTCTCGTATACTTAAAAGAGTATAGTATTCTTTGAATGAGGACTCCTCCCGGAACGCGTCAGTTTAACGGTGTGTCCGAACAGGATTAACCGAATTTTGTTAGACATGATAAGGTTAATCACGAGTCGCTCTGAGCTACCATTTCCTTCAACGGATAAGCTTTAATCAGTTGCAAGAACTTATTTTGAATAAGGTTCCATAATATCTGTTTGACAGATCTCATATAGATATGAACGGGAAAAGAAACCAGGTTTCAAATTCCTGTTAGATTTGGGTATGCTAGGCATATATATTTGGATGATACCAAACTAAAACCCAAATTGGATAAGTGCCAAATGTAGGTTATCCTAGGGATACCATAAGTATTGTACTTATACACCTCCATGAGAATAATTAGATTATTGACTCACCATGCGGTTTTCCTAAGAGGAATTACCGATATGCAGTGGGTGGTAAGTAGGAGGATAGTATAACGAGAAAATCGATGAAAATCGGAGTAATACTATTCTAGGCACCAAGTCGTTCATGGAACACAAACAATTCATCAAGGATGAAACTGTACCAGTAATCTTCGAATACACAAGAACCGCATAGGTCGGAGAGAGTAGAAAGCAAAAACAACCTGGGGTATGGGATTCTGATCTCACCTCATGAGGATGTCATCTTATTGAGGTATACCAACTGACTACGTATGAGGAAGTGATAAAAGGTATCGACTCCTATTATGGAAAAGTGCCATGAATCCGAAATGGATTCCATGTATACCAACTATGTTTGGACACTAGTTGATGTACCGCAAGACGTTGTGCCTATAGGTACTATATAAGTCTTCAAGGAAGACATACATGGATGGCAACAATACCAACGTTATAAGCTAGGCTTGTAGCGGAAAGGTATCGTTATCAACATTTTATTGATTATGATGAAACCTTTACCTGTTGCCACAGTAAATCCATTTGGATAATGCTTGCTGAAGCTGCATGTTACATTTATGAAATATGTCAGCTTAACGGGAAAATCACTTTCCTGAAAAGGAAAGCTTTTGGAGGATGTTTAAAACATCCTGTCGATTTTGTCATAACATAACTAGCAAACAAGGTTTGCAGGTTATTCGATCCAAGTTTGGATTAAAGCAAGCATAGTTTCTTGGAATTTATCGTTTTGATGTAATCATAATTGTTTATGATTTAATTCAAAACGAAAATGATTCTTGTGTATATAAGGAGGTTAGTGGGAGCGCACTAACAATAAATGTCATATAAAATAATAATGATATGTCATTTCTTGGAAATGATATTCCCATAATACAATCGGTGAAAGCTTAGATTTCGAGAAAACTCTTCGAGAACTCGTACATTGAAAAATGTACGCTACCTGGTGTCTCATACGCTTTGAGCATATGGAGTCACAATCAGGCCAATCCTAGTGATAGTCACTGGATTGAGGTTAAGAACATCATTTAGTATCTTATAGATCTAAGGATGCTGTCTTATACTATGGAGAATGAGAACTTTAAGTGACAAGGATCACTGTAGCAAGTTTCGAAACCGATAAAATGAATATAAGTCGCAAACGGTACTACACAGTTTGAATAACGGAACAGTGAGCTGGAAATCTTCCAAGCAAGATACTATTACCGAATAAATAACAAATGTGGGTTATCGCTGCAGCTGAGGCAGCAATTGAAGCTATTTGGGTCGATAACAAATCTAATTAGATTAGATATAGTTCTTTTAGTAGGTGAGCTAGGCTATAGCACAGGCTAAAGAATTAACGATCTCATCAACGATCCAGATACATACTTCGATATTCAACTGATTCGTTCGAATCATACATCGTGGCGATGTGATGATCGAATAAATCGCATCAGATGATAATCATGCAAATTCGCTGATGAAAACCTTTTCTCAGCAGTTTGAGCCAACCGTATATAGTTCGGGTGTCAGACAATCGAGTAACTGGCTATAGGCCAAGTGGGAGATTGTTGGACAATTATGACCCATAGCGTCACTATTTGTACAGATCATAGTGTTGTTGTACAAATTAACTATGTGACAAAGGAGATTGCTCTCTATAATTTGTGATTAGATCACAAGATGTATAAATGATAGGAGGTCCTTATGATTTGTTCCTGGATGAGAATGATATGAGACAGTATCAGTCAATGAAGGATAAATCATTAAATATCCCTAGTCAGAGTATTATCGAGATTGGACATCGATAAATGTGTAAAAGGACTAGTACACTTGTGCGCGTTGTGTGGGGGCACAACGACATAGTTCTCATATATTTGGGTATAGGATACTCATGCAAGTGTAATAGGAGGTTATGTTTTAACCGATGGTACGGGAAACAGCTTCGCTCTAGATAGACCCCCTCAGAATTCCATTGGTAGTATGACTATGTGTCTATGGAAGTCCGACATCAAGGTAGGTGTATTTTGTCTTAACCTGAGACTTACACCGCTAATACTTACGACAATCAATATACTTTTGTTTTGGTCGTCCAGGGCTTTAACCGGTTTCTGTGTACGCCTCTTCTGGGTATATCGAGAATCGTAGTGTGTTGGGTGTGATGTCAAGACAGAAGTATCACTCCAGTCATATGGAGATGATGGTCATGTAGGATACGGTACTGGTTCTCTTAAATGCTGTAGCTAGGGGATATTATGACTAGGTCATGTATATCCGATTATAGAGACTAGTTACCAGACATCCGACATGTGCTTCGTACGGGGCAGACACAATTCCAGCCCAGCCTAGCACGTGATCATCAGATACTGGATTGAAATACGCAAAACTACGTATTTACGCATGATATAGATCCTTATATTCATGTAAGGATATTTCTGGAGAATTGGGTAGCATGGCGCTTTTCTAGAAGCCAAACTTGTCTTGTAAATCGGTAATAACATAGTACTAGGTACTTACATGTTCGGATAGTTCGACAACCGTATTTACTGCCAATATATCTAGGGATCTCATGGGTCGCTTCCCGAAGAATCACCGATGACGTATGACTCGCTCTTTATTTAATCTGGGATTAACAAGATGAGAGAGAAAATTTATCTGGGATTAATTATGAAGATATTTTACCTGGGATAAAATATCAATTAAGAGAGATAACGATTAATTTGGAATTAATCGATTAAATTAATATATTCGATATATTATACGAAATTAGATTTCGACGCGGAATTAAAATTAGATTTTAATTCGTGCAAACGAGTTAATTTAGAATTAATTCGTTAGCGACGTGAGTAGTGATTTTGCCAGGCATAATTAATTAATTACGTCGCAACGGAAAATTCGTTAATTTCGAATTAACGACCCGAGCCCGGGATTGGGTGCGGGCGCATTCTGTTGTACAATTACGACCCATATCGTCACTATTTGTACATATCATGGTGTTGTTGTACAAATTAACTATGTGACAAAGGAGATTGCACTCTTATCATTTGTGATTAGATCACCTAGATGTATAAATGATGAGAGGTCCTTGTGATTTGTTCCTGGACGGAGAATGATATGAGACAGTATCAGTCCACGAAGGATATTTCATGAAATATCCCTAGTCAGAGTATTATCGAGATTGGACAACGGTAAATACGTAAAAGACTAGTATTACACTTGTGCACGTTGTGAGGGCACAACGGCATAGTTCTCATATATTTGGGTATATGATACTCATGCAAGTGTAATAGGAGGTTATGTACGACGACCGTATTTATACCAACATATCCGGGGATCTCACTCATCGCTTCCCAAAGATTCACCGATGATGTATGACTCGGACTTTATTAATCTAGGATTAATTAGATGAGAGAGAAAATTAATCTGGGATTAATTACGGAGATATTTTATCTGGGATAAAATATTAATTAAAGAGAGAGAACGATTAATTTGGAATTAATCGATAAAAAAATATATTTGATATATTATTAGAAATTGGATTTCGACGCAGAATTAAAATTAGATTTAAATTCGGGTGAACGAATTAATTTAGAATTAATTCGTTAGCGATGTGAATAGTGATTCTCAAGAGTAATTGTTTAATTGCGTCGCGACGGAAAATTCGTTAATTTGGAATTAGTGAACCCGAGCATGGATTATTTGCGAGCGCATTCGCATTTCGAATTCGAGTGCGGCACGCAAGTCAAATCGTGCGTCAAATCGTTAGTCACATCAAGCGTCAAATCAAATGTCACTTTGAGTGATGTGACAAGTTGTCACTTGATTTGATTGATTGATGTAGTATTTGAAAAGCATTATTGCTTTTTCCTTTTGACTTTTGCTTTTTTGAATATTGGAAAATTGAAAAAGTGGTAAATGGTTTAATTTACTTTTTGGAAAATATATAAACCATAATTCATTTTTTCTTTTCCTAATTCTCTTTTCACTTTCACGGTTTCTAGGAAACCTTTATTCCCTCCATTTTCTCTTCACCCTCTCACGGGTCACTGCCAATTTCTTCCTTAAATTTATGGTTTGACCGAAAATAAAGGAAGATGAAGAAGTGCTAGCACACCTTGGGTTATACATAGGTGATAGGGAAACTAACACATGAGCTTGGAATCAATTTTTGAGCTTGAAGCTTGGAGCTTCCATGGTGTCTCCCATGGCCGAATCTTGGAGGACTTTCACAGCCCAAAACCGAGCACCACTCCAGTTCAAAGAGACCAAAATCGAGCTTCGTGGAAGAGACCAAGTGGTTTTGTTCTTCGCATCTCAAATCGTTCAATGTTAGTATGTATTCCGCCTTACTTCTTTGATGTATTCATGCGAATTTCTTGCTTGATTTCATGAATCTTGGGACCTAATTAGAAACCAACAATGGTATCTATGAGCTTTGATCAAGCATGAAAAAGTTAGGGTTTCAAATTGGGTAAAATCAATTGAAGCATGATTTGGTTGAATTGATTGATTAAGTATGCTTGTATGTTGATTAATTGAAGTTGTGTATGTTCAATTTCATGAAATTGGATTGGATCCATTTTTCCCCAAATTTTTGGGCATGGACGAAAATTGAGACCCTAATATCTTGGTGATTTTTTGTTTGTTTGATCATTGGATGACTTAAAACAATAGGGTAATGTTGTTTTGAAGTTCAATTGGATTGAATTTTGAATTGGAACATTTTTCCCTTTAAAAGTAGGCTTGGCCGAAAATGATGTTTTTTTTTTTGAAATTCATTGTGATTTTTTGATTTGATTCATTGGATGAGTTGAATTGATTTGGGAAATAATGATTGAGGATTCAATTGGATTGAAACCGAATCGGATTGGAAAAACCCCTAATTGCCGATACTTTAAGCATGTAAATTGGGTTTGATTTTGATAAAAATGTGTTGGACACTGTGTGTTGTTAAAGTGCATGATTAATTAGGCTAATTGATGTTTTAGAAATGTTAATTAGGTGATTAATTGTGTATTACACTTAGGTTAATTAATTATGGAATTTGGAATTTTATAAGTTAATTAATAGGGCTTGTTTTTGGAAATTGGGCCTTATAGGTTGTAATTGGGCTTTTGGGCTTGGTTTTACCAAGTTAGGTTTATCCCAATTTGGTTGGATCTAATTGGGTCCAAAACCGCATCCAAAAAGTCCAATTATGACTTAATGGACCTTAATTATTTAATTGGTCCTAATGGGCCAAAATTGATTTCTGGGCTTATGGGTAAATCCCGGATTGGACTTTGGTTATCGGTTTGACCCGAGTTGACCAAAAGTCCACGCCTTATAGAAATTAATTAAAAGCCCATTGGACTTTAATTAAATAAACTTTAGATGTTATTCGGGCTTAGAGACCCGCAACGATTGAATTTGGAATTTAAATCGTAAAGGTTCGTTAGTAAAAGTGTAATATTTAATTTGGAATTAAATAATGAATTAGAATTAAATGCGTATTAAATTGGATTTAATTATGTAGTTTAATTTAATTCAAGAATTCGTACTTTGAGTACTTAATTGCAAAACGAGTTTGACTCGAGCAAAAATCAAATCGTTGTTTGAACATTGGATGATCACTAATTATCAGATTAATTAATTGGATTCGATTGATTGATAACATGCTTGTATGAATACATGGTTGCGATGCATGAATAATGAATATTGGATGGATATTAGTCGGGTGGGACAATTTTGGAAATTGTAAAAAATTCGATTTATTAATTGGATCTGCGTGTCCAGCCTTATCACCTCTATACTCTTGTATTCTCTTCTCACATATTCTCCTAAATGTAAATGAGGTTTCTTTAGAAGTGTAGTGTAACGGGTAGAAGTAAATACATGTGCTAGTTGGAGAGAGAAAATGGGAGATTTGATCTAGGATCAATGTAAAGTATCCATCTGCATATCATTATTATTTTTCATACGTGCTTTATTATGTGTTTAGAATGCATGTTTAAGGGTGTATGATGATGAGACATTAACAAAGATAATAAATTGGGTTTCCAATTGCACTCGAAAAACCCTCGTTCAATATTAAGCGTCTTTCCTTCCATTGAGTGATTCTCACTCAACATCCGAGACGGCATTGGTTTGTTGGCCAAAGTCAAGGCATTTGTCTGTCGAAGATGTGTTTGAATCACGAAGGTTTTGTTCCATATTGCTGTCTTGTCCAAGTTGTGGTTTGTTGGCCAAATTCAAGACCACTTCTTGTCTATCGACATTGATTACGAAGCTTTCCATGGTCAATTGCTCGCGCTTGACTGGGATCACTAAGTTTGTTGTGTCAAAGCCAAGGCTTAGTTGATTCAGAGGAAAAAAGTTAGGTAATACATTGGATGTATTGGCATATATAAGATATATGTTTCGGGCTTAGACGTCCCCCTACCGGATCTATGAATTGGATTGGATCCAATTGATCTTAGAGATCTACATAGTTAAAGGGATCCTAGCCCACTAGGAAACACGGTTTCCCGAGTACTCGAAAGAGGGTTAAAGGCTCGCCGAAAAATAGTGGGAGGCAAGAATTGAATTTGCAATACTTGTCAATTATTCGCCATACGCGCTCAATCACAAATTAAATGTTAGTTGGACTAATATTTAAATTGTTCTTTTAATAAACAGTTGGACTGTATTATAGTTGATTATATAATTGGATTATGGTAATCAATATATTTGAATTAATTAATTTCGATTTCCAGTTGATTTTATAATTGTATTATAGTAATCAATGTAATTGAGGTTAATTAATTTGAATTATATTTGATTGTATAGTTGGACTATAATAATCAATATAATACAAAGTACCACAAATCGTAGATTAAATAGTTGGACTATTAGAATCAAGATAATATTGAAAGATTGGCATTTAAAACATAATCCTGGGGAAATGTGTTTAAATGGTTTAATTTTCAAATTGGGAATAATTTCAGGATGGTCCTGGAAAAATAATAAGTTAGTTTATTTGATAAAAGAACTTATTAAGCCTAAGCCCGAAGTTAAGCAAATAGTAGAGCATAATCTTTGGAAGATTTTTGTAATGATAATTTAAGTGCTTAATCCATTATGCTTGTCGCAGTAGACTCCTTAATTTCTGAATCAGAACTAAGGATTAGATCCTTAAAGTATGATAAATGAAATTGAAAGATTTTCATGGATCCATTTTAGATCTTTGAAATACTAAATTACAATAAATAATTCCTGGAGAATTAATGACTATTCCCAAGAGGACAAAGTCAAAGTTTGCAATTAGGCAAATAGCGCAAGGCACACCTTACTTCGATATTCTAGAAACCCGAGGCTTGGCCGAAGGCTACTGGAATGTTGAAAAGGGCAAAGGCAAAATCATTATAATCTTCTAGGAAGATAAAAGGACATATCCTAAGAAGGAATTGAAGACGAACAAGGCTCTGACTTCAAAAATTATTGTCATAATTATGTTCACAGCTAGTATTAAAATTAGATAGATTTTAAACACTTAGTGTGGTACATAAAATATATGTATTGATGTTCAGAATCTGTTTTGAACAGGATACTGACTTCAATTGAGATTTATCTGCGAATTGAAAACGGGACGACGAAAGTCGCTGCTTTACCGTAGATACCTGAATTTAGGAACTACCTTCGGGTATGTACCTAATTAGGAAACTGTTATAATATAACTAGTTTGACTAGATACATTATATTGATATCAGTGTTTGACCCGCTGCGGGTGAACCTTTATATTCTAGAACACTAAAGTGTTTTATTAATAAAGATGATATTGAGAAAAAACACATTAGATGTGAATAACAGAATTTATATTTGGAATATAAATATATCTCAAATATATAACATGACAAATAAATAGCTCAAACTGATTTGATCAATTAAGAAACTAATTGTGGCATAGTTGTTAGAGACACTATTAAACAAGAACCGTATATCCACACTTTCGAAGAGTGGGTACTAGGACGGATTTTATTCTATTCAAATAAAGTATACGAATCTAGTTTATTGGGCAAAGTGCCTAAAACACTATTTACTGGTAAAAGAGCTAGTGCTATCGATCTGTTAGTCCTAATTCATAGTGAAGCAAGTGGGCCCCTGTCTAGCTAGGCTAGATGTGGATATGAATATTTCGTGACCTATATAGATGTGGCATCGCGTTATGGTTATGTGTTTCTTTTGATGAACACAAATCGGAAACTTTCACAGTTTCGACACGAAATAGACAAACAGATCGGCTAAAGTATTGAACCATCCCGGTTTGACCATGATGAAAATACTTAAGCAATAAGTTTCTCATATACTTGAAAGAGTATAGTATTCTTTCAATGAGGACTCCTCCCGGAACGCTTCAGTTTAACGGTGTGTCCGAACAGGATTAACCGAATTTTGTTAGACATGATAAGGTTAATCACGAGTCGCTCTGAGCTACCATTTCCTTCAACGGATAAGCTTTAATCAGTGCAACAACTTATTTTGAATAAGGTTCCATAATATCTGTTTGACAGATCTCATATAAGATACGAATGGGAAAAGAAACCAGGTTTCAAATTCCTGTTAGATTTGGGTATGCTAGGCATATATATTTGGATGATACCAAACTAAAACCCAAATTGGATAAGTGCCAAATGTAGGTTATCCTAGGGATACCATAAGTATTGTACTTATACACCTCACATGAGAATAATTAGATTATTGCTCACCATGCGGTTTTCCTAAGAGGAATACCGATATGCAGTGGTAAGTATGAGGATAGTATAACTCGATGAAAATCGGAGTAATATTATTCTAGGCACCAAGTCCTTCATGGAACACAAATAGTTCATCAAGGATGAAACTCTACCAGTAATCTTCGAATACACAAGAACCGCATAGGTCGGAGAGAGTCAGAAAACAACCTAGGGTATTGGTTTTTGATCTCACCTCATAAAGATGTCAATCTTATTGAGGTATACCAACTGACTACGTATGAGGAAGTGATAAAAGGTATCGACTCCCTATTATGGAAAAGTGCCATGAATCCGAAATGGATTCCATGTATACCAACTATGTTTGGACACTAGTTGATGTACCGCAAGACGTTGTGCCTATAGGTACTATATCAGTCTTCAAGGAAGACATACATGGATGGCAACATACCAACGTTATAAGCTAGGCTTGTAGCGGAAAGGTATCGTTATCAACATTGTGTTGATTACGACGAAACGTTTTACCTGTTGCCACAGTAAATCCATTTGGATAATGCTTGCTGAAGCTGCATGTTTCATTTATGAAATATGTTAGCTTAACGGGAAAATCGCTTTCCTGAAAAGGAAACCTTTTGGATGATGTTTAAAACATCCTGTCGATTTTGTATAACATAACATAACATAGCAAACAAGGTTTGCAGGTTATTCGATCCATGTTTGGATTAAAGCAAGCATAGTTTCTTGGAATTATCGTTTTGATGTAATCATAATTGTTATGATTTAATTCAAAATGAAAATGATTCTTGTGTATATAAGGAGGTTAGTGGGAGCGTACTAGCAATAAATGTCCTATAAAATAATAATGATATGTCATTTCTTGGAAATGATAATCCCATAATACAATCGGTGAAAGCTTGGCTTTCGAGAAAACTCTTCGAGAACTCGTACATTGAAAAATGTACGCGACTTGGTATCTCATACGCTTTGAGCATATGGAGTCACAATCAGGCCAATCCTAGTGATAGTCACTGGATTGATGTTAAGAACATCATTTAGTATCTTAGAGATCTAGGGAAGCTGTCTTATACTATTGAGAATGAGAACTTGAAGTGACTGGGATCACTGTAGCAAGTTTCGAAACCGATAAAATGACTATAAGTCGCAAACGGTACTACACAGTTTGAATAACGGAACATTGAGCTGGAAATCTTCCAAGCAAGATACTATTACCGAATAAACAACAAATGCGGGTTATCGCTGCAGCTGAGCCAGCAATAGAAGCCATTTGGGTCAATAACAAATCTAATTAGATTAGATATAGTTCTTTTAGTAGGTGAGCTAGGCTATAGCAAATGCTAAAGAATTAACGATCTCATCAACGATCCAGATACATACTTCAATATTCAACTGATTCGTTCGTATCATACATCGTGGCGATGTGGATGATAATAATAAATGGCATCAGATGCTAATCATGCAAATCCGCTGACGAAAACCTTTTCTCAGCAGTTTGAGCCAACCGTATATAGTTCGGATGTCAGACACTCGAGTGACTGGCTATAGGCCAAGTGGGAGATTGTTGGACAATTATGACCAATAGCGTCGCTATTTGTACAGATCATAGTGTTGTTGTACAAATTAACTATGTTACAAAGAAGATTGCTCTCTTATAATTTGTGATTAGATCACCAAGTTGTATAAATGATAAGAGGTCCATATGATTTGTTCTGGATTGAGAATGATATGAGACAGTATCAGTCAATGAAGGATAAATCATTAAATATCCCTAGTCAGAGTATTATCGAGATTGGACATCGATAATGCGTAAAAGACTAGTATTACACTTGTGCGCGTTGTGAGGGCACAACGACATAGTTCTCATATATTTGGGTATAGGATACTCATGAAAGGTGTAATAGGAGGTTGTGTTTTACCGATGGTACGAGAGAAACAGCTTCGCTCTGGATAGACCCCCTCAGAATTCCATTGGTAGTATGACTATGTGTCTATGGAAGTCCGACATCAGGGTAGGTGTATTTGGTCTTAACCTAAGACTTGCACCGCTAATACTTACGACAATCAATATACTTTGGTTTTGGTCGACCAGGGCTTTTCCGGTTTCTGTGTACGCCTCTTCTGGGTATATCGAGAATCGTAGTGTGTTGGGTGTGATGTCATGACGGAAGTGTCACTCTCCAGTCATATGGAGAGATGATGGTCACGTAGGATACGGTACTGGTTCTCTTAAATGCTGCAGCTATCGGGATATTATGACTAGGTCATGTATATCCGATTATAGAGACTAGTTACCAGACATCCGACATGTGCTTCGTACGGGGCATACACAATTCCAGCCACAGGCCTAGCACGTGATCATCAAATACTGGATTGAAATACGCAAAACTACGTATTTACGCCTGATATAGATCCTTATATTCCTGTAAGGATATTTCTGGAGAATTGGGTAGGCATGGCGCTTTTCTAGAAGCCAACCTTGTCTTGTAAATCGGTACTAACATAGTACTAGGTACTTACGTGTTGGGATAGTCCCACGACTGTATTTACTGCCAATATATCTAGGGATCTCATGGGTCGCTTCCCGAAGATTCACCGATGACGTATGACTCACACTTTAATTAATCTTGGATTAATAAGATGAGTGAGAAAATTTATCTGGGATTAATTGCGAAGATATTTTACCTGGGATAAAATATCAATTAAGAGAGATAATGATTAATTTGGAATTAAACGATTAAATTAATATATTCGATATATTATACGAAATTAGATTTCGACGCGGAATTAAAATTAGATTTTAATTCGGGCGAACGAGTTAATTTAGAAATAATTCGTTAGCGACGTGGTAGTGATTTTTCCAGGCATAATTAATTAATTACGTCGCAACGGAAAATTCGTTAATTTGGAATTAGCGAACCCGAGCCCGGGATTGTTTGCAAGTGCATTCTGTTGGACAATTACGACCCATAGTGTCACTATTTATACAGATCATGGTGTTGTTGTACAAATTAACTATGTGATTAAAGAGATTGCACTTTTATCATTTGTGATTAGATCACCTAGATGTATACGTGATGAGAGGTCCCTGTGATTTGTTCCTGGACAGAGAATGATATGAGACAGTATCAGTCCACGAAGGATAAATCATGAAATATCCCTAGTCAGAGTATTATCGAGATTGGACAACGATAAATACGTAAAAGACTAGTATTACACTTGTGCACGTTGTGAGGGCACAACGGCATAGTTCTCATATATTTCGGTATAGGATACTCATGCAAGTGTAATAGGAGGTTGTGTTTTACCGATGGTACGGGAAACAGCTTCGCTCTGGATAGACCCCTGTGGAATCCCATTGGTGTATGACTATGTGTCTATGGGAGTCTGCAATCATGTAGGTGTATTTGGTCAACCTGAGACTTGCACCGCTAATACTTGCGACAATCAATATACTTTGGTTGAGGTCGTCTAGGGCTTTAACAGGTTCAGTGTACGCCAATGCTAGGTATATTGAGAATCGTAATGTGTTGGGTGTGATGTTAAGATGAAAGTATCACTCCAGTCATATGGAGATGATGGTCACATAGGATACGGAACTCGTTCTCTTAAATGCTCGAGCTATTGGGATATTATGACTAGGTCATGTATATCCAATTATAGAGACTAGTTGTCAGACATCTGATATGTGCTTCGTACGGGCAGACACAATTCCAGCCCCAGGCCTAGCACGTGAACATCCGATATTGGATCGAAATATGCAATACTACGGTATACTAAGCTTGATATAGATCACATATTCCTATAAGGATATTTCTGGAGAATTGGGTAGGCATGGCGCTTTGCTAGAAGCCAACCTTGTCTTGTAAATCGGTACAAACGTAGAACGAGGTACTTACGTGTTCGGATAGTCCGACGACCGTATTTACTGCCAACATATCCGGGGATCTCATTGGTCGCTTCCCAAAGATTCACCGATGATGTATGACTCGCACTTTATTAATCTAGGATTAATTAGATGAGAGAGAAAATTAATATGGGATTAATTACGGAGATATTTTATCTAGGATAAAATATTAATTAAGAGAGAGAACGATTAATTTGGAATTAATCGATAAAATAATATATTTGATATATATTAGAAATTGGATTTCGACGCGGAATTAAAATAGATTTTAATTCGTGCGAACGAATTAATTTAGAATTAATTCGTTAGTGACATGAATAGTAATTTCGCTAGGCGTAATTGTTTAATTGCGTCGCGACGGAAAATTCGTTAATTTGGAATTAGCAAACCCGAGCCTGGGATTATTTGTGAGCGCATTCGCATTTCGAATTCGAGTGCGGCACGCAAGTCAAATCGTGCGTCAAATCATTAGTCACATCAAGCGTCAAATCAAATGTCACTTTGAGTGATGTGACAAGTTGTCACTTAATTTGATTGATTGATGTAGTAGTTGAAAAGCATTATTGATTTTTCCTTTTGACTTTTGCTTTTTTGAATTTTGGAAAATTGAAAAAGTGGTAAATGGTTTAATTTACCTTTTGGAAAATATATAAACCATAATTCATTTAATCTTTTCCTAATTCTCTCTTCACTTTCACGGTTTCTAAGAAACCTTTCTTCCCTCAATTTTATCTTCATCCTCTCACGGCTCACTGCCGATTTCTTCGTTAAATTTATGGTTTGACCGAAAATAAAGGAAGATGAAGAAGTGCTAGCACACCTTGGGTTATACATAGGTGATAGGGAAACTAACACATGAGCTTGGAATCAATTTTGGAGCTTGAAGCTTGGAGCTTCCATGGTGTCTCCCATGGCCGAATCTTGGAGGACTTTCACAGCCCAAACCGAGCACCGCTGCAGTTCAAATAGACCAAAACCGAGCTTCATGGAAGAGGCCAAATGGTTTTGTTCTTCGCATCTCAAACCGTTCAATGTGAGTATGTATTCCGCCTTACTTCTTTTATGTATTCATGCGAATTTCTTGCTTGATTTCATGAATCTTGGGACCTAATTAGAAACCGACAATGGTATCTATAAGCTTTGATCAAGCATGAAAATGTTAGGGTTTGAAATTAGGTAAAATCAATTGAAGCATGATTTGGTTGAATTGATTGATTAAGTATGCTTGTATGTTGATTAATTGAAGTTGTGTATGTTCAATTTCATGAAATGGATTGGATCCATTTTTCCCCAAATTTTTGGGCATGGCCGAAATTTGAGACCAAATATTTGGTGATTTTTGTTTGTTTACTCATTGGATGACTTAAAACAATAGGGTAATGTTGTTTTGAAGTTCAATTGGATTGAATTTTGATTTGGAACATTTTTCCCTTTAAAAGTAAACTTGGCCGAAAATGATTTTTTTTTTTGAAATTCATTGGGATTTTTTGATTTGATTCATTGGATGAGTTGAATTGATTTGGGAAATAATGATTGTGGATTCAATTGGATTGATAGGGTGATTAATTGTGTATTACACTTAGGTTAATTAATTATGGAATTTGGAATTTTATAAGTTAATTAATAGGGCTTGTTTTTGGAAATTGGGCCTTAAAGGTTGTAATTGGGCTTTTGGGCTTGGTTTTACCAAGTTAGGTTTATGCCAATTTGGTTGGATCCAATTGGGCCCAAAACCGCATCCAAAAAGTCCAATTATGACTTAATGGACCTT
Source organism: Zanthoxylum bungeanum (assembly GCA_019454045.1). Classification (NCBI taxonomy): domain Eukaryota; kingdom Viridiplantae; phylum Streptophyta; class Magnoliopsida; order Sapindales; family Rutaceae; genus Zanthoxylum; species Zanthoxylum bungeanum. The sequence continues at coordinate 15,926 of SKCR01041092.1, forward strand.
AATTATTTAATTGGGCCTAATGGGCCAAAATTGATTTCTAGGCTTAGGGGTAAATCCCGGATTGGACTTTGGTTATCGGTTTGACCCGAGTTGACCAAAAGTCCACGCCTTATAGAAATTAACTAAAAG
>SKCR01041093.1:0-15932 GCA_019454045.1 Zanthoxylum bungeanum
TCGTGTAAGCCAACTTAAATTTGGAATTTAAAATGGTGGGACCCACTTGACTTACATCAACTAGTCATTAGATGATGGAAGTAGTTGGATGCATTTAATGCATTTTTTCTTTCCAACACACTAAGTTTTGTTTTTGGAAAACATAACACATTAACTTGTTTTTGGAAAAACAAATCAATTATTCATCTTCTCTCTTTCCTCTCTCTTGGCCGATTGTATCTCCCTTTTTTCTTGAATTTTCGTTGCAAAATTTCATCACGCTAGCACTTTGTGAGTTAATTTAAGGTGATAGGGAAACTCACCCTAGGGTTTGGAACTTATTTAAAAGCTTAGAGCTTCTACATCCATTGGAAATTTTTGAAAATTTCATCTACCAATCAATGTAAGTATTCCGCAACCTATCTTGATTATTCACACTTTAATCATATTTAGAGATCCTTGGCATGTCTTAGAGACATTAACATCTAAGGTCGATGTCATTCTTAGCATATTTATACATCAATCTAATATGCATAATGACATTACCATTAATAAGGTTTGAAATGAAAATATAGTTATTTTTATTAATAAATAATAAAATGTAGAATATATTATTCGGATTGGCGCTCCAAGCAGCAACTCCAACAGCTTCAACATTTTGTGACACAGAAAATTACGTCTTGTGATTTCATAGCCACAAGTTATATCCCATGTCTGAGGAATTTGCTGTTATCCTGGGCCTGAGATTTCATTCTTCTACTACTCTGGAAATACCCCTTTACAAAAGTCAATACCTTTAAGAATCTTTTAAAACTTTACTTTTCACTCCTGATAAGTTGGAGAGTGTAATGCCATGCCTCATATCTATCAAACTGACTGTAATATTGGATGCACTTCTAACATAGAGGTTGGATCCCACCATTAGAAGAGTGTAGTTATGTTCTACATCTTGGCCCGATACCTTTTGATAGGTCATGATAGTGGGAGAGGTGACTACCGGCTGCTTCATATTATCGCAGATATCAAATGCGGCTATGACCCAACCCCTATTATTTTAGCCGATACACTGGATGGTTTGGATGAAATAGAACGAAAACCCTCTAGCCGATTTCTAGGAAGCCCTTCACTTTTGTAGGTTGCCTTGACTAAGTTGTCCTCTCGGATTTTCAGCCTAGCGGGCTGCTATAACTTTTGCCTGGGCTGCCTTCTCATGTTTTCAACCCCCCCGAGCTAACATTTTTTTTAGGTGTGGCTGCAAGAGAAACTGAAGCTCATTGTTTCTCCGCTTGTCTGTATTTTTACTTCTTACACTCCACGACATTATCTAGCATATGCCATACTGAAGAAGAACATTTCTTGTGACGCATGACAAGAATGGCTACAACAAGCATCTGACACATAGATTTCTTAGATGTGCCCTTGTTGGCGTCTTGACCATACCACCATAGACTTCTTCGGTCACTGCATACCTCTCCCAGGCCTCCATGCCATTTCATTTTACCTTCCAGCTAGGCTTTGTCAGTAGTACGGGAATCCCACACTTCTTGCCCTTTAAGGCATATTTTTCAAGGTGGTCCCGTGTCTCATCACTTCCTGGACCGTTTTCGAGATAAGTGGGCTCAGCGTCGCATCTATATTGTCACTATCCCTAACTATGCTATTACATCGAATAGACATGACCCTCATGTTGTCCCTTCTGACTTAGGCTCTTATTTGAAGTGGCAGATGAGATGATTTATCCCTACTTGTCCTAAATTTTGTCTTTTAGCACTTTTACATTTCATGAATATTTTGAACTTAATTTCAATAAAAACATTAGCAATTTCTCTTAGAATATGCATGAATACATTAATTATTTTATTATAAAGGTACCCATGTTGTTAACTAGCCCTTTTGGGTTTTTCAATAAACTATTTTTCTCACTCACTTATCCTTAACTTTTGCCTAAACCATTTCCGATTTAGCAGGATGTGCTCTAACTTTTGCTTAGGTCGTCCTTTTCGGATTTTCGACCCAACAAGCTTTTCTTTTTTCTATTTTTCTTTTTAAGTGCATGTCTATATTGATGGGCTCTGTGAACTCATTTCCTTCTAAGTCGGACAACTATACTGCCCTATTCTTCAAGATCTTCTTCACCAAATAGGGCCCTTCCCAATTGGGTCTGAACTTTCCATTGGGTCCATCGCTTGTTGTCTTGAATGTTTCAGCACAAGGTCCCATTCTCAGACCCTTTTATTAAAGGCCTTAGTTATCCTCTTCTGATTCAGCAGAGTATGGTATAACGCCCTCATTTTCTTCTCATCTAGTAGAGCCAATTGTACAAATCGTCCCGCGGTCTATTCTTGCTCGGGTAAGCTTCCATCATTACCTGCATTGACTGTACTTAGTTATCTACTGGCAATACAACCTTCATTCCATACACCAAAGAATAAGACGCATCTCATGTTGCCAACCTGACCGAAGTCCTATATCCCATAGAGCAAATGGAAACTTATCCGCCCAATCTTTATACTTTTCCATCATTTTAGCCAAAATTCTCTTCAAAATTTTATTGGTTGCGTCTACTACCTCATTAGCATGTGGTCTGTATGGCAAAGACTTATGATGCCCAATCCCCGTACTTATGTAGCATATCCTTGGTCTCTTTTTGAAACTGTACCCCATTGTCCGTCACCACGTGACAGGGCATTCCATACAGACATATGATATATCGTGCTATAAATTTAGCCATCTGCTTGGCTGTGATATCACATAAGGATTCAACTTCCACCCATTTAGAGAAGTAGTCTACAACCACCACTATAAATCGATGCCCTTTAGAAGTCTATGGCTTGATTTCACCAATTAGATTCATACCCCAAGCTGATAAGGGACAAGGCTATGATAATCTCTGCAGTTCTATTGGTGGTAGGTGGTTCAAGTTCTTATGGGCCTGACAATCATGACAATGTTTTACCAGATCTGTTCAGTATGCCTCAATAGTTAACCAATAAAATCCTTGTTGCACAATATTCTTTGACAAATTGATCCCGCTCATGTGTGGCCCACATACTTCTGCATGGACTTCCTCTATCACATTCTTATCTTCTTCGTCATTTAAGCACTTCAGATGTATTTCATTAGGCTGCCGATTATATAAATCCCCTCTCAAAATTACGAACTGAGAAACCAACTTTTGTATTGCCATTCTGTCATTTTTACCAGCTCTCTTGGGAAATTCTCTATGATCCAAGAAATTATGGATATCGTGGTACGAAGGTTTTCCGTGGTTAACCTCGACATCCATAATCCTCTCTACTTCAAAGCTAGGCTTACTGGCTGTAGTCAGTACCATGGGTCTTTTGGTTAGATTTTCTGGGTTCTCCTAAGTTGAAGCCGATATAGCTAGTGCATCTACCATGTGGTTGTCTTCCCTAGACAGGTGTCAGAATGTATAATTCGGGATTCTTTTCATCAATGCTCTAAGATGGAACAGATACGGCTTCAACTTATCTTCTTTCAACTCATAGTCCCTTCGTATCTGTCGGATTACCAACATCGAGTCACCATAGACCTTCGTGTCCCTCGCCCCCGGGGCTATCAGTGCTTATATTCCAAAAATGTAGGCTTCATATTCAGATATGCTATTGGTGACTGAAAAGGTTATCCTCTTAGCCATAGGTAAGTTTCCCCTCCCAGGGTAATCATAACAATTCAAATTCCAGCACATTTGTAATTCACGGTTCTGTCAAAATATATATTCTACAGCCTTAATTTCTTCATCCGGGAATTCAAACTCATACCGATCTCCTTCAATTGGTTGATATGCTAGAAATTCAGCTACATCCCGCCCTTTGATTACCTTCTTGGTAATGTACTCGATGCCGAACTCATTCAACAGAAGAAACCACCTTCCCAACTTCCCGACCAATGAGGGTGCCGATTGTAAATACCTCAATGAATTCTCCTTATTGACCATCTATATCTTGTAGGATTGAAATAATGTCACAACTTTCTTGAGGCCCATATTACTGCTAGACATATTTTCTCCATTTCCTGGTAACGGGCTTCATAATGTAACATCTTCTTGCTAAGATAGTATACTTTGTGTTCCACCTTAGTATCATCTTCATGCACTAACATTGCCCCCAAGGCTTCAGACTCCATGGCTAAATATAAGACGAAAGGATTTTCAGGTCTTGGGGGCTTCAAGACCGATGGGTTGGTCATGTACTGCTTGATTTACTTAAATGCCTCTTGGCATTTCTCGTTCCATACTACTGGATGATCCTTTCTTAGCAACTTGAAGATCGTTTCACATACTGAGGTCAGTTTAGCGATGAATCGACTGATGTATTATAATTTCCCAAGGAATGCCCTCACCCCATTCTCTGTTTTAGACGCAGACATCTCTGTTATTGCCTTGATCTTCCCTAAATCTATTTCTATTCCTATCTTTCCCTTCATATATCCTAACATGGTTTTGGATGTGATCACAAATACGCACCATGTGAGGGAATTTCTCCAATGCAACAAAGTGATATTCTCTGGTTCCTGATTTGATAATCATGTCATCAACATAAACATCAACTTTCTTATATATCAAATCCTGAAATTATTAGGGTTGGTGCTCGGAGCGCCAATTTTCTTATGTATTTCCCTGTAAATACTTATGTAAACATTTTATTATGAATAAAATAAACAGTTTCTTTTATATAACATTTCTTTATATATGGTAAAAACGTAATTGACCTTAGAATGATTAGTTATGATACAGTTGCAAAAGCGTCGCATCTGACAGTGAGTTGTATCATAACAATATTATTTCTTTAACAGTTCCTGGTCAAGGTTTACATTACTCGGTCAGTAAGTAAACCCGTTGAGACCGGTAAATATCGTATATTGGAATCTTGGATTCCAATGGTTATGAGTCTTAGAGACTCGTATAGATATGTAGGTGTTTATATCAGATAAATACTGAACGACTCACCGAAGATTCTTAATGGATGCTACACTAATGTCAATAAGAATCTTCTCGGGTTGAGTAGCATATTGATTATTTGACTTGAGATACCACTGTGGATATATGAGATATCCTCTACACTTTGATGGCAGTCGCATCACCGACCTATTAAGGTCAGACATTCGCCTGTCCTTTGGGTGTGGACTAATCCTCATGATATTTCCTATGTGTGTCAAGATAGAATCTGTCAGTTTTGTGTACAGAGCATAGATATTCAATATGAAATTAGCAATCTGTTAAATCCATGGGCCCGTGGTACACTGTAGAAGTGAGTTCTAAGTGTTATTAAAAAGATTGCTAATAGAAACATCGCGTGATTAAATCTATAGAGATTTGACGTTTATATCTATATCTCTGGAATAATTCGGATATCTGTGACGGAAGGATTATACGTATGTAATGACCTCGACCTGTATGGTTCAATGAATTTATCCATGTTCATCATAATTTACGGGTGGGTAGATTATGGACACGAAATTGAATTTCGTGATGGGTATGCCTGAACCTAGAGAGTCTCACTAATTAAATATACGCGTAGAGCACTAGGGCAACTTTTATGAATAATATTGATTATTTATAATTGTTTAGCGGTTAAACGAAAGATACATGCAAATGGACCTTTTGGTCATTTCTTAATTATTGTGTATTTGTATTTAATGTATGATTTTATTAAATACACATTAATTAAATGTCAAATTATGATATTTGACATATATCATTAATATATGTATTTGGAATATTTAAATTAAATATAATACATATATTTGAGATATTTATATTTAATTAATTATTTAATTATTTAATTGTTAAATGATTAAAGTAATTAGAATATAAATATCTACCATTATGATAAAGTTTGAAAATGATTAATTTGTGTATAAGTTTGACTTTACAATTAAATGAAAAGGTTATCAAATACCTTTTGACTTCTTTGATATTTGTTTGAAAATTGAAAAAATATCTTGTTTTATTTTTCCACCAAATTCGGCCAAACCCTAGCATTATATAAATGTCTTATTTTTTCATTTTCTTCACTTTTTCAAGCCACCAAAAACCAAAAACAAAAGAGACTTGAGAAAGAAAGAAAAGAAACCAAGAAGAAATTAAAGAAAGCTTGGATTTTTATAAGTATTTCCAAATTTCTATTAGAAGGAAATTGTTCCTTTTGTTCTTGGCTACAACATGTGTAGTTCTTAAGTTTTTATACTCTCTTATGTTTGTTTCATGATGGTTGGAAGCATGAATGAAAGATGTATGCATGTCTGATTAACAAAGTAAGCTTATTAAAGGTGTATAAGCACAATTTTGATCATTTGATGATCTTGTTGCCATTCTAGAGTTTTTAGGCCACTCATTGATGACCTAGAATTTTTCTTGAGTTATTTCAAAGTGGTGAGACTTGTTTGGTGTTGTAGAGATTAGATTAAAGTGTTAGATTTGGTTAATTTTGTTAATTGGATTAATTTGAGAAATTAGGGTTTATACCTCCACCAAAATTAGGGATTTTCATATATGTGTTGTATAATGATGTATATAAGATGTACAAATCATTTGGTGTTGATTGGAATTCATCCAAACTTATTTTGAACAAATTTGGACCAAAATGCAAAAAAGTTGAAATTTGGTGATGCGTTCGACAATTTGGAATTTTTTGTGATTTTGTGTTGTGAGTTGTATTTTGATGTATATGATATGTAGAAATAATTTTGGTAGTGATTTTGAAATTACTTAAATTTGTATTTGACAAATTAGGACTAAAATGATCAAAATGCAAACTATTGGGGTCTCACGGTAAATATGAGAAAATCTGATTTTTGGGTAAAAAATTTATTTTTTAAATATTGATTAATTAGAATAAATAAGTTTATTTTAATTGTCCGATAAAAATGATTGAAATCGGAAAAAATTTAATTTTCCGCGTTCCGCTGATTTACCCATAAAATCCCCTACAAAATGATATCAGAGCGAGAACACATGATATGATTATGCCTTTAAATTTAATTTTTAATCTAATCTTTACTTTATGCATACATGTGTTTATTTAATTTGATTATACCATGAAAACCAATCTGCAAAAGAATACATGGTCGACGAGGCGGTGCTATCCACCAAAACATTGATGTGAGGTAGAGGAAAATAACCTTTTGGACAAGCCTTGTTGAGTTCTCTGTAGTCCACACACATTCTAACCCTTCCATCCTTCTTTGGAACCGATACAATGTTGGCTAACCACTTTGGGTATTTGTCTACTTTTAGGAACCCCACTTCTACCTGTTTCTGCACCTTCTTTTTGATATTTTCTATCCATTCTGGCTTCATTATGCGAAGCTTATGTTGGTTTCTAATATAGTCCCAAGATCATATTTGAACAATGAAAAGAATGAATACTCAAAGAAGTGAGGCGGAATCACACTTACATTGAACGGATTTTGAGATGTGTTGAAGACAAAAGCTCCTCGCTTGTTGATCCTTTGAAGTTTCGGCCAAGGAGGTTCTTTGAAGAAGATGAACAAGCTCCAAGCTTTGTAAGGATTCCAAGCTCTTAGATTAGTTTCCCTATCACCTAGTGATGATTCTTCAAGTGCTAGCTTAAGAAAAATTTGCTTCAAACTTTTCTATCCACCAAGGGAAGCTCACGGTTTTTGTGAGCTAAAGGAGAGAGAGAGTGTTTTCTTTTGTTTTGATTTTGTTTTCTAAAAACATAATGCCAAAATGTGTTACCAAATTTGGTATATGCCTTTCAAAAAGTCAAAACCAATTTTGGAGCCAAAAATGGCATTAAAGGCTCTCAACAACCAACATCATGAATAGTGACTAGTTGTCACTCACCAAAAAGAGGAATGGACATCCATCAATAGAGGGACATGGGATGTGACGAGCGATGTGACCAGTGATGTGACTTGTGGCCACACTTGATTCAAAATCGGTGTGGCCTCGCAAACACATCCCGGGCTCGGTTTCGTTAATTCCGAATTAACAAATTTTCCGTTGCGACGTAATTAAATCAAATTTACTATTCACGTCGCTCACCAATTAATTCTAAATTAATTCGTTTGCCCAAATTAAAATCCAATTTTAATTCCGCGTCGAAATCTAATTTCGTTTAATATATCAAATATATTATTTTATCGATTAATTTTGAATTAATCGTTCTCTCTCTTCAAATAGTATTTTATCCCAGATAAAATATCTCAGTAATTAATCCAAGATCAATTATGTTCGAATCATACGTCATCGGTGAATCTTCGGGAAGCGACCCAAGAGATCCCTGGATATGTTGGCAGTAAATCCGGTCGTCGGACTATCTGAACACGTACGTACCTCGTACTACGTTTTTACCGATTTATAAGACATGGCTTCTAGCAAAGCACCGTGCCTACCCAATTCTCCAGAAATATTCTTAAGGGAATATATGATCTTTGTCAGGCGTAGTAAACGTAATATTGCGTATAGCGATCCAGTATCGGATGTCACATGCATGGCCTGGGCTGGAATAGTGTCTGCCCTGTACGAAGCATATTTCGGATATCAAGCAACGAGTCTCTTTAATCGGATAATCATGACCAAGTCATATTATCCCGATGGTTGCAACCAATTTAGAGTACCAATTCTGTATCACTGCATGATCATTATCTCCATATGACTGAAGTGATACTTCCATCTTGACATCACACCCAATACACTACGATTCTCAATAAACCCAGAAGAAGCGTACACAGAACCTGTTAAAGTCCTGGACGACCAAAACCAAAGCTTATTGATTGTCGCAAGTACTAGCGATGTAAGTCTCAGGTTAAGACCAAATACACCTACCCTGATGCGGATTCCCATAGACACATATTCATACTACCAATGGGATTCCGCAGGATCTATCCTGAGCGAAGCTGTTTCCGTACCATCGGTAAACAAAACCTCCTATCACACTTGCATAAGTATCTAATACTTAAATATATGAGAACTATGCCGTTACGCTTCCATAACACGCACAAGTGCGATACTAGTCTATTCCGCATTATCGATGTCCAGTCTCGATAATACTACGACTAGGGATATTTAATGATTAAACCTTTATCGATTGATACTGTCTCATATCTTATAATTCGGAACTAATCATATGGACTTTTATCATTTATATATTTAAGTAATCAAATTACAAAATGATAAAATGCAATTTCATTGCTACATAATTAATTTGTACAAAAACCACAATGTCTTTTACAAATAGTGACGCTATGAGTCATAATTGTCTAACAATCTCCCACTTGGCCTATAGCTAGTCACTCAAGTATCTAATACTTGAACTATGTACATGTTGCTCAAACTTTTGCTGAGGAATAGCTTTCGTCAGCGAATCTGCTATGGTGTCCTTTGATGCGACCTTCTCGATCTTCACATCGCCACGATGTATGATCTCACGAATCAGATGGAAACATTGAAGAACATACTTAGATCATTGATGAGACCGCCGTTGCTTAGCCTGTGCTATAGCCCCGTTATTGTCACAATACAATGGAAAAAGCTCAGCTACTAACGGAACTACTCCTAATCCAATTAGGAATTTTCGGATCCAAACTGCCTCTTTTGCTGCTTCAGCTGCAGCAATATACTCGCTTCTGTTGTTGAATCGGCAACAGTCTCTTACTTGGAAGATTTCCAGCTTACTGCTCCGTTATTAAAAAAAAATATGTACCCGGATTGCGACTTACAATCGTCTTTATCGGTTTGGAAACTTGCATCGGTAAACCCAGTTACCTCAAGTTCTCCATGTCTATAGATTAAGAAATCATCCTTAGTTCGTCTAAGATACTTAAGGATATTCTTAACCGCCATCCAGTGACCATCACCTGGATCGGCCTGATAGCGACTACACATGCTCAAAACATAGGAGACATCAGGTCGTGTACATATCATGGCATACATGATCGATCCGACTGCCGAGGCGAACAGTATCCGACTCATGCTATCTTTCTCATCTTGAGTTTTAGGACACATGTCCTTAGATAGAGTGACTCCATGTGACACTGGCAACAGTCCCCTCTTGGACGGATCCATGTTGAATCTCTTCAACACTTTGTCAATGTACGTACTCTGGGAGAGTCTAAGCAACTTTCTAGATCTATCCCGGTAGATCTTTATTCCTAAAATAAAGGCTGCTTCTCCCAGATCTTTCATGGAGAATTTTAATGAAAGCCAAGCTTTCACCGATGTTAACATTGGAATGTCATTGCCAATAAGCAATACATCGTCAACGTAAAGGACAATGAATGTCAGTGCGCTCCCACTAACCTTCTTATATACACAAGGATCATCCTCGTTTTGAATGAAATCATATTCTTTTATGATCTCATCAAAACATTGGTTCTAAGAACGCGATGTTTGCTTCAATCCATAAATGGATCGATTTAACTTACAAACCTTGTTTGAAAGTCTAGGTACGATAAAACCGTCAGGCTGTTGCATGTAAACATCCTCCAAAAGGTTTCCGTTAAGGAAAGCGGTTTTGACATCCAATTGCCATATCTCGTAATCAAAATATGCAGCAATAGCAAGCATTATCCGAATGGATTTAATCATGGCAACGGGTGAAAAAGTTTTGTCGTAATCGACACCATGTCGTTGACGATTCCCTTTCGCTACAAGCCTAGCTTTGTACGTATGTACATTGCCATCCATGTCAGTCTTCCTTTTGAAGACCCATTTGCAACCAATAGGCTTTACGCCTTCTGGTGCATCAACCAATGTCCAAACTTGGTTGGTGTACATGGAATCCATTTCGGAATTCATGGCATCTTGCCATAAACCGGAGTTGATACCTTGTATCGCTTCCTCATACCTAGCCGATTTGTCTTCCTCAATAAGATTAATATCTACATGAGGTGAGATCAGAAACCCATACCTCTCAGGTTGTTTTCTGACTCTCTCCAACCTACGCGGTCCTTGTGTATTCGAAGATTGTGGTATAGTCTCATCCTTGATGGACTGTTCATGTTATGTTAAGGATTCTGTGCCAGGAATAGTATCACTCCGATTTTCATCGAGTTCTACTTTCCTCCCACTTATCACTGCATTTAGGAATTCCTTCTCAAGGAAAACCGCATGTAGAGCAAAAAATACTTTATTCTCTTGTGGGTGATAGAAGTAATATCCTTTGGTTTCCCTAGGATATCCTACAAATAGGCATTTATCCGATTTGGGTTCTAGTTTTGTACCTTCCAAACGTTTGACGTATGCCCAGCAACCCCAAATCTTCAGGAATGAGAAACCCGATTTCTTTCCTGTCCATATTTCATATGGAGTCTGTTGAACAGACTTTGACGGAACCTTATTCAAAATAAGTATTGCACTGTTCAATGCATATCCCCATAAGGAAATAGGTAGCTCTGTGCGACTCATCATAGACCTCACCATGTCTAATAAAGTTTGGTTTCTCCGTTCGGACACACCGTTTAATTTTGGTGTTCCGGAGGAGTCCACTGTGAAAGAATACCCTATTCTTTCAAGTAATCAAGAAACTCATTGCTTGAGTATTCGCCACCACGGTCCGACCGTAATGTCTTAATACTTTTACCGGTCTATTTTTCTACTTCGTGTCGAAACTCTTTGAATTTCTCAAAAGTTTCTGACTTGTGTCTCATAAGATACACATAACCATAATGTGATGCATCATCCATAAAGGTTACGAAGTATTCATATCCATCTCTAGCTTGGCTAGACATTGGTCCATAAACGTCACTATGAACAAGGGTTAACAGTTCGGTGGCACGTACACCTTTACCGCTAAAAGGTGATTTAGGCATCTTGCCTAATAAACAAGATTCACAGACGTCATATGAATTTGGATCAAATCCGTCCAAGTACCCACTCTTCGAAAGTGCGGAGGTACGTGTCTTGTTTATGTGTCCCAGACGACAATGCCATATATAAGTTTCATCTTTGTTACTTACTTTAAGCGTTTTGTTTGTTACATTATATGTTTGAGCTTGATTTATATTCAAAATATAAAGACCATTATTGCATCAGCTATGCAAATTTCCATATCATTTATATATATAAAACACCCGATGTTTCTAAATACAAAAGTATACCCATATTGGGTTAACATAGATACAGAAATTATATTCCTAGTCAAACTAGGTACAAAATAACATTTTATAAGTTCAAGTACATGCCCCGAGGGCAGTTCCAAAACATAAGTGCCCACGGCTAAAATGGCAGCTCGAGTCCCATTTCCAACACGGAGGTCAATCTCTCCTGAGGCCAGTCTCCTGCTAATCCACAGATCCTGCATATCAGTACATATATGTGAGTATCACAACCAGAATCAAAAATCCAATTTTTAAAACTAGAAGTAGACATGTTTATTTCTATAACAAACATACCTGAAGCCGGTGCCTTGCCCGCTTTAATTTCCTTCATGTGTGCCTTGTACTCGCGGCAGTCACACTTCCAGTGACCCCGCTTCCCGCACTGCAAGTATACATCTTGGGATTTGTCCTTGGGTTTCCTAGAACCCTTTGACGATTTGGCTTTTCCCTTCTTCTTATGCTTCTTCTTCTTAACACCTCCAGTCGCATTGGGCCAAGCCCTTGGAGTCTGAGATGTTGAAGCATAGTGCGCCTCGCACTTCTTGCCCTTAAGGAGCTCCTTTTCTGCCTCACGCACAGTGGACATCAACTCTCCAAGAGTCTGGTCTTGGTTCAACATGTTGTAGTTCATGATGAACCCACTCCAAGTGTCGGGGAGAGACTGTAGGATCAAATCTACTGAAGTCTCAGCCTCGAAGACTATGCCCATCTGTCCGAGCTGCTCAATGTCAGCAATCATCTCTGAGACATGATGCTCAACAGACGTACCCTCTGACATTCTAGCGCGGAAGAGCTTCTTCTGCAACTCGTATCTTTGCGATCTAATGTTAGATCGGTGGAGATCGTGTAACTTCGCCATCATCTTATATGGATCCAACCCCTTGTTTTGACGACAGAATTGCGGAGTCATAGCGACAAGCATTACCGATTGAGCAGTTGCATTATCATCACTATGAGTCTTCCAAAGCTCTAGCTCAAGCAACTGATGAGAGGTCGGGGCTTAGGCCCAAGAGTTCGCTCTATAGTATAGAGTAACTTCTCGGATCCCATAACAATTCTGAGATTCATATCCCAGTCTTGAAAGTTTCTGCCATTAAAGACGTTGTCACCCATGACAATATCCCTAATGCTTAACTTTCCAGTCATCTTCACCGTAATAGTCCAACTATTCGATTAACGATGTATGGGTACAGTCTAACTGTTACAAGAAAAATAATAATATATTTATCCAACTAATAAAATAATTGACGAAATGATATTGAAAGCGCGTAAAGCTAAGTATTTGAACGAAATTGCAAATTCAATACTAGCCTCCCACTACTCTAACCCTCTGTTGAGTACTCGGGAAACCTAGTTTCCTAGTGGGCTAGGATCCCGTTAAATAACACACAACCTTGACTTTGGCCAACAAGCTGTATGATATTTAACTAGGTAGATCTCTAAGATCAATTGGATCTCATCCAATTCCTAGATCCGGAGGTGGACCTCCAAGTCCGAAACATATATACAATATATATGCCAATATATCAAATATATTTTCCTACCTTTTTCCTCTGAATCAACTAAGCCTTGGCTTTGACACAACAAGCTTAATGATTCCAGTTAAGCGGGACCCATTGACCTTGGAAAGCTTCGTAATCGATGTCGATGGATAAGAAGTGATCTTGACTTTGGCCAACAAATCAAAACTTGGACACGACACCGATATGGAACAAAGCCTTCATGATTCAAACACATCCGCGATGGATAAATGTCTTTACTTTGGTCAACAAACCAGTGCCAATCTTGGATCTTGAGTAAAAATCACTCAATGGAAGGAAAACGCTTAGTATTGTTTGAGGGTTTTTCACGTAATTGGCAACCAATTAATTATCTTTGTTAAGGTCTCATCATACACCCTTAATCATGCATTCTAAAAACATAATAAGGCGCAGAAATAAAATAATAACGATATGCAGATGGATATTTCACAGATTGTTCCTAGAACGAATCACTCCATTTCCTCTCCTCGGCTAGCACTATTCTTACTTCTACCCAATTACATAATACAATAAGAGAAACCTCATTAACATTGAGGGGAATTAGGTGAGAAGAGAAATACAAAGAATCAAGAGAGATAAGGCTGGACACGCAGGTCCAATTTAATAAATTCTAAATTTACAACAATTTCCAAAATTGCCTTTCCCTACTAATATCCATCTGATATACGTTATTCATTCAACACATCCATGTATTCATTCATAGAATGTTATTCAATCAATCTAATCCAATTAATTAATCTTTGAATTAGTGATCATCCAATGTTCAAACAATGATTTGATTTGTGCGAGTCCAACTCATTTGAGACTAAGTACTCGAAGTACGAAATCTTGAATTATATTGAACTACTCTTTAAATCTATAGTTTAATTCGCATTCAATACTAATTCATTTATTTAATTCCAAATTAAATATCTACACTTTTTAATGCGCTTTAACGACTTAGATTCCAAATCTAATCTAAACGGGTCTCAAAGCCCAATTAACATCCAATGTTGTTTAATTAAAGTCCAATGGGCTTTCAATTGATTTCATAAGGCATGGACTTGGTCAATATGGGTCAAACCCAAATACCAAAGCCCAATTAAGGAATCACCCTTATTTGCCAAGAAACCAATTTCGGCCCATTAGGCCCAATTAAACTTTTAAAGCCCATTTGTTATATTTGGACTTAATGGAATGATTTTGTCCCAATTTGGATCCAATCCAATTGGCCTAAACCAACTTGGCCCAACCAAGCCCATTATGCCCAAATACAACAATCATAAGCCCAATTCAAAATCAAGCCCAATTTATTAAATTCCAATTTTCCAAAATTCATAATTTAATAAATCAAAGTGTTTAGCCATGATTAATCTTTTAAATTAACATTTCCAAAATACTAATCTAATCCATTAATCATGCTTTTCATCATCAACACATGTCTAACATAATTGATTCAAAAAATCATCTCATTTCATGCTATCAAGCTCACGGCATTCTAGGGTTTTTATTTCGATTTCGTTTTCAATCCAATTGAATTACAAATCAACATTATCCCAAGTCTTTAAACTCATCCAATGATAAAAAGAACAAAAAATACCATGACTTTAGGGTTTAGTAAGCATTCGGCCAAGCCATTTATTTGGGGAAAAATTAATCCAATTCATTTTTCATGAAATTGATCATGCATAACACTATGTTATCATCATTCAAGCATACTCAATCAATCAATTTTATCAAATCATGCTCAAATCATTTTTACCAAAATTTTTGCATAAGAACCCTAATATTTTTCATGCTCAAATTAGGCTCTATGATACCATTGTTGGTTTCTAATATAGTCCCAAGATCATATTTGAACAATGAAAAGAATGAATACTCAAAGAAGTGAGGCGGAATCACACTTACATTGAACAAATTTTGAGATGTGTTGAAGACAAAAGCTCCTCGCTTGTTGATCCTTTGAAGTTTCGGCCAATGAGGTTCTTTGAAGAAGATGAACAAGCTCCAAGCTTTGTAAGGATTCCAAGCTCTTAGATTAGTTTCCCTATCAGATAGTGATGATTCTTCAAGTGCTAGCTTAAGAAAAATTTGCTTCAAACTTTTCTATCCACCAACGGAAGCTCACGGTTTTTGTGAGCTAAAGGAGAGAGAGAGTGTTTTCTTTTGTTTTGATTTTGTTTTCTAAAAACATAATGCCAAAATGTGTTACCAAATTTGGTATATGCCTTTCAAAAATTCAAAACCAATTTTGGAGCCAAAAATGGCATTTAAAGGCTCTCAACAACCAACATCATGAATAGTGACTAGTTGTCACTCACCAAAAAGGGGAATGGACATCCACAA
>SKCR01041094.1:0-15868 GCA_019454045.1 Zanthoxylum bungeanum
CAACTCACATCACTCATGAATAGTGACTGAAATCACATCACTCAAAGTGACAAGACATCTATCACTAGAATGACTAATGATGTGACGCGCGATGTGACGTGTGGGCCGCACTTAAATTTGAAATGCGAGTGGGCCCGCAAACACTCCCGGGCTCGGGTTCACTAATTCCGAATTAACGAATTTTCCGTTGCGACGTAATTAAATCAAATTTAATTAAATAATTATGCCTAGCAAAATTGCTATTCACGCCGCTAGCGAATTAATTCTAAATTAACTCGTATGCCCGAATTAAAATCTAATTTTAATTCCACGTCGAAATCCAATTTCGTATAATATATCGAATATATTATTTTATCGATTAATTCCAAATTAATCGTTCTCTCTCTTTAAATAATATTTTATCCCAAATAAATATCTCCGTAAATAATCCTAGATTAATTTTCTCTCTCTTATAATTAATCCCAGATTAATAAAGTGTGAGTCATACGTCATCGGTGAATATTCGGGAAGCGACCCATGAGATCCCCGGATATGTTGGCAGTAAATCCGGTCGTCGGACTATCCGAACACGTACGTACCTAGTACTACGTTTTGATCGATTTACAAGACATGTTTTGCTTCTAGCAAAGCACCGTGCCTACCCAATTCTCCAGAAATATTCTTAAAGGAATATGTAATCTTTATCAGGCGTAGTCTACGTAGTATTGCGTATTACGATCCAGTATCGGATGTCACGTGCTAGGCCTGGGGTTGGAATTGTGTCTGCCCCGTACGAAGCACATATCGGATCTCTGGTAACTAGTCTTTATAATCGGATAAACATGACCTAGTCATAATATCCCGATAGCTGCAACATAAAAAAATACCAGTTCCGTATCCTACGTGATCATCATCTCCACTATGACTGAAGTGATACGTCCATCTTGACATCACACCCAATACACTACGATTCTCAATATACCCAGAAGAGGCGTACACAGAACCCGTTAAAGCCCTGGAAGACCAAAACCAAAGTATATTGATTGTCGCAAGTATTAGCGGTGCAAGTCTCAGGTTAAGACCAAATACACCTACCCTGATTCGGACTTCCATAGACACATAGTCATACTACCAATGGAATTCCGAGGGGTCTATCCAGAGAGAAGCTATTTCCGTACCATCGGTAAACACAACCTCCTATTACACTTGCATGAGTATCCAATACCCAAATATATGAGAACTATGTCGTTATGCTCCCACAACGTGCACAAGTTAATACTAGTCTATTCCGTATTATCGATGTCCAATCTCGATAATACTACGACTAGGGTTATTTAATGATTAAACCTTCCTGGATTGATATTATCTCATATCATCTCAATCCGGAACTAGTCATAAGGACCTTTTATCATTTATATATCTTGGTAATCTAATTACAAATGATAAAATAGCAATTTCCTTTGACACATAGTTAATTTGTACAAAAATATCATGATCTGTATAAATAGTGATGCTATGGGTCATAATTGTCCAACAATCTCTCACTTGGCCTATAGCCAATCGCTCAAGTTTCCTACACCTGAACTATGTACGGTTCGCTCAAACATCTGCTGAGAAAATGCTTTCGTCAGTAGATTGTCGTGTTATCATCTGATGCGATTTATTCGATCATCACATCACCACGATGTATGATCCGAACGAATCAGATGAATATTTGAAGTATATATCTGGATCGTTGATGAGACCATTAATTCCTTAGCCTGTGTTGTAGCCTAGCTCAGCTGCTAACAGAACTACTCCTAATCTGATTAGGATTATTATCAATCCAAAAGGCTTCAATTGCTGCCTCAGCTGCATCAATATTCTACTTTTGTTGTTTATTCGGTAACAGTATCTTGCTTGGAAGATTTCCAGCCCACTGTTCCGTTATTCAAACTATATAATACCTTTATTACGACTTATAGTCATTTTTATCGGTTTGGAAACTTGCAGCAGTGAACCCAGTCACTTCAAGTTCTCCTTCTCCATAGTTTAAGAAAACATCTTTAGTTCATCTAAGATACTAAAGGATGTTCTTAACATCAATCCAGTGACTATCACTTGGATTGGCCTGATTGTGACTCCATATACTCAAAGTATATGAGACACCAGGTCGCGTACATTGATTTCAATGTACGAGTTCTCGGAGAGTGCCAACAACTTTTAGATCTATCCCAGTAGATCCTTATTTCTAGAATAAAGGTTGTCTCTAGAAAGAATTCTATGGAGAATTTTCATGAAAGCCAAGCTTTCACCGATTTTATTATGGGAATATCATTTCCAAGAAATGATATATCATCATTTTTAGGATAATCACTGTCAGTACGCTCCCACTAACCTCCTTATATACACAAGAATCATTTTCGTTTTGAATTAAATCATATACCATTATGATTACATCAAAACTATAATTCCAAGAACGCAATGCTTGCTTCAATCCATAAATGGATCGAATTAACTCGCAAACATTGTTTCCTCATTTTGGTACGACAAAACCGTCAGGATGTTGTAAACATCCTCCAAAAGGTTTCCATTTAAGGAAAGCGATTTTGACATTCAGCTGCCATATTTCATAAATGAAATATGCAGCATTAGTAAGCATATCCAAATGGATTTATCCATGGCAACGAGTAAAAGGTTTCATCGTAATCGACACAATGTTGATAACGATACCTTTCGCTACAAGCCCAGCTTAGTACGTTGGTATGTTGCCTTCCATGTATGTCTTCCTTGAAGACTTATATAGTACCAATAGGCACAATGCCTTCCGGTATAACAACTAGTATCTAAACTTAGTTGATATACATGGAATCCATTTCGGATATCATGGCACTTTGCCATTATAGGGAGTCGATACCTTGTATCACTTCCTCATACGAAGTCAGTTTGTATTCCTCAATAAGATTGACATCTTCATGAGGTGAGATCAGAAACCATACCCAGGTTGTTTCTGACTCTCTCCGACTTACGCGGTTCTTGTGTATTCGAAGATTATTGGTACAGTTTCATCCTTGATGAACTGTTTGTGTTCCATTAAGGAATCGGTGCCCGGAACAGTATTACTCCGATTTTCATCGAGGTTTACTTTCTCCCACTTACCACTGCATATCGGTATTCCTCTTAGGAAAAAACGCATGGTGAGCAATAATAAATTGTTCTCATGTGAGTGATAAGTACTATACTTTGTTTTCCCTAGGATAACCCACAACTTAGGCACTTATCCAATTTGGGTTCTAGTTGGTATCATCCAAACGTTATGCCCAGCATTCCCAAATCTACATGAATGAGAAACCCAGTTTCTTCCTGTTCATATCTAATATGAATCTGTCAAACAAATTTTATGGAACCTTATTCGAATAAGTTTTGCATTGTTTAATGCGTATCATTTGAAGGAAATGGTAGCAGAGCGACTGATGATTAACCTTATCATGTCCAACAAAATTGGGTTCCTGTTTGACACACCGTAAATTGACGTGTTTGGGGGGAGTCCTCATTGAAAGAATACTATACTCCTTCAAGTATATGAGAAACTTATTGCTTAAGTATTTTCCATCATGGTCAAACCGGGATGATTTTTAATATTTAGCCGACCGATCTGTTTTGATACTCGTCGTGTCGAAAAACTCTTTGAATTTATCAAAAAGTTTCTGATTCGGTTTTCACAGAAAACACATAACCTAACGCGATGCCAATCCGTAAAGGTTTCGAAAGTGTCATATCCATCTCTAGCCTAGCTAGATATGGGCCCACTTACGTCATATGAACGAGGGCTAACAGATCGGTGGCACTTGCACTTTATCAAGTAAATGTGTTATAGGCACTTGCTAATAAACTCGATTCGTAGACATTATTTGAATAGAATCAAATCCTGTTGGATAATATGACCCATAGCGTCACTATTTGCACAGATCATTGTGTTGTTGTGGCAAATTAACTATGTGACAAGGAAATTGCACTCTCATCATTTGTGATTAGATCACCATAGATATATAAATGAAGAGAGGTCCCTATGATTAGTTCCTGGACTGAGAATGATATGAGACAGTATCAGTCCCCGAAGGATTAATCATAAATATCCCTAGCCGGAGTATTATCGAGACTGGACATCGATAATGCGGAATAGGCTAGTATTGCACTTGTGTGCGTTGTGAGGGCACAACGGCATAGTTCTCATATATATGAGTATTGGATACTTATGCAAGTGCGATAGGAGGTCGTGTTTCACCGATGGTACGGGAAACAGCTTCGCTCTGGATAGACCCCTCGGAATCCCATTGGTATTATGAATATGTGTCTATGGGAGGCCGAAATCAAGGTAGGTGTGTATAGTCTTAACCTGAGACTTACATCGCTAATGCTTACGACAATCGATATACTTTAGTTGAGGTCGTCTAGGACTCTAACCGGTTCTGTGTACGCCAATGCCGGGTATATTGAGAATCGTAGTGCATTGGATGTGATGTCAAGACGGAAGTATCACTCCAGTCATAGTGGAGATGATGATCACGCAGGATACGGTATTAGTGCTCTAAGTGCGTGCTGCGCGACCATCGGGATATTATGACAAGGTCATGTATATCCGATTATAGAGACTAGTTACCAGACATCCGACATGTGCTTCGTACGGGGCAGACACTTATCCAGCCCCAGGCCTAGCACGTGACTATCCGATACTGGGCCGATATACACAATACAATCGTATACTACGCTTGATACAGATCTTAATATTCTTAGATGGATATGTCCGGAGAATTGGGTAGACTTGGTGCTTTGCTAGGAGTCGACCTTGTCTCGTAAATCGGTAGAACGTAGTACTTGGTACGTACGTGATTCGGATACTCCGACGACCGTATTTACTGCCAACTTATCCGGAGATCTCATGGGTCGCTTCCCGATAATCCACCGATGACGCACAACTCGCACTCTTGAATAATCTGGGATTATATATATAGAAGAGAGAGAAATTAATCTAGGATTAATTACGGAGATATTTTATCTAGGATAAAATATCGTCTAGAGAGAGATAACGATTAATTTGGAATTAATCGGTAAATTAATATATTCGATATATTAAACGAAATTAGATTTCGACGCGGAATTAAAATTAGATTTTAATTCGGGCGAACGAATTAATTTAGAATTAATTCGTTAGCGACGTGAATAGTGAATTCGCTAGGCGTAATCATCTAATTACGACGCGACGGAAAAATCGTTAATTTGGAATTAGCGAACCCGAGCCCGAGTGTGATTGCGAGCGCATTCGTATTTCGAATTCGAGTGCGGCGTCGCAAGTCGCATCAAGCGTCAAATCATTCGTCACATCAAGCGTCAAATCAAATGTCACTTTGAGTGATGTGATTGATTGATGTGATTGATTGATTGATTGAAAAGACAACTAGTCACTTTGAGTGATGGTAGTTGTTGGAATAGTTGATGTTGTTTGGTGGGAGAGAATATTACCTTTTATTTTGATTTTGAAAAAGAAAATAAATGGTAATTGTTATAATTTTTGGAAAATATATAAGTAAAGTCTTTTACACATTTAACACTTACACACATTTCTTTCTCTCATTTTGCTCTCTTCTCTCACGCCCACAGTCCAATTTCTTCACTGGTTTTGAACCATAAATGGCGTGGCTTTAGTAGGGAAGCAAGAGTTGGTTTTCATGGTGAGAAATCCAAGTGCTAGCACACTACGAGTCTTGCGAAGGTGGTAGGGAGGTTCGACCATGAGCCGGGATCCGTCCGACGAAGCTAGGAGCTCCGTTTCGCATCTCAAATTTGTTTTTGGAGACAGTGGACTGCTGCAGTTCATGCGCCAAGGCAGTGCGTTTTTGGCCTTCAACGTCTCCAAATCGACTCAACCGATCGATGTGAGTATTCCGCTACCTCCGTTGGTGTATTCACGCATGTTTTCATGACTTGTATGATCTTGGGACCTAGATTTAAACCAACAATGGCATCAAGAGCCTTAGGTTCAAGCATGAAAAATTGTAGGGCTTAAAATTGGGTATTTTTGATTTGAGCATGATTTAACAAAATTGGATGTTTGAGCATGCTTAATATATGTTGAATTGATTTTGATTGGATCAATTTCAAGAAAATGTGATGGGATCAATTTTCCCCAAATTGGAGTCATTGGCCGAATGTGATGGATTTTTGGAATTCTTGGATTTTTGATTTTGATTCATTGGATGAGTTAGAAATGTAGGATGATGTTAATTTGAATTGAATTGGATTGGATTTTGAATTGGACAAAAATC
This sequence comes from Zanthoxylum bungeanum, assembly GCA_019454045.1. Classification (NCBI taxonomy): domain Eukaryota; kingdom Viridiplantae; phylum Streptophyta; class Magnoliopsida; order Sapindales; family Rutaceae; genus Zanthoxylum; species Zanthoxylum bungeanum. The sequence continues at coordinate 6,282 of SKCR01041094.1, forward strand.
CCTAAATTCTTATGTTGGCCGAATCTACATGCCCTAATGTCTTGGATTTTTGATTTTATGACATTGGATGTGTATGAAATCATTAGGATGGTTAATACGTTGTCGATTGTGTTTTAATTGGATTGAAACCAAATCGGACAAAATAACCTTCCTTGGCCGAGAGCTTTGAAGCATGTAAATGGGTTTGATTTTTCAATTTGTGTGTTGGACATATAATAATGAATTGAGCATGATTAATTAGACTAATATGGTGTTTTAGAAATATTGATTTAGTTGATTAATCATGTAATGCACTTTAGGTAATTAAATTGCTAAATTGGATTTATGTAATTTAATTATTTGAGGCCTTAAATTGGATTTGGGCTATTAATGTTGTAATTGGGCCTATTGGGCTTGATTTTATCAAGTTGGGTTTAGGCCAAATGGATTGGATCCAATTGGGCCCAAAACCTTAACCATAAAGCCCAAATGCAACTAATGAACCTTTAAAGTTCAATTGGGCCTAATGGGCCAAGATTGATTTATGGGCTTATGGGGTAAATCCCGGATTGGACTTTGGTTATCGGTTTGACCCGAGTTGACCAAAAGTCCACGCCTTAAGAAATCAATTAAAAGCCCATTGGACTTTAATTGAATTGACGTTGGACGTTAATCGGTCTTTGAGACGCGTTACGATTAAATTTGGAATTTAAATCGTAAAAGGTTTATTAAATAAAAGTGTAATATTTAATTTGGAATTGAATAGTGAATTAGTATTAAATACATGTTAAATTAGATTTAATGATGTAGTTTAATTTAATTCATGAATTCGTACTTTAATACTTATTCGCAAAAACGAGTTTGACTCGAACAAAATCAAATCGTTGTTTGAACATTGGATGATCACTTAATTATCAGATTAATTAATTTGATTAGATTGATTGATAGCATGCTTATGTGTGTGAATACGTGGTTGTGTTGAATGAATAATGTATATCGGATGGATATTAGATGGGTGGGCAATTTTAGAAATTGTTGTAATAAATTCGATTTATTAAATTGGACCTGCGTGTCCAGCCTTATCACCTCTATTCTCTTTGTATTCTCTTCTCACCTATTCCCCTCAATGTAAATGAGGTTTCTTTAGAAGTGTGTGTAGTGTAAGGTAGAAGTAATACAAGTGCTAGCTTGAGTGAGAAAGGGAGAGATTTGATCTAGGATCAATGTGTTAAGTATCCATCCGCATATCATTATTATTTATTTTCATATGCGCTTTATTATGTGTTTAGAATGCATGTTTAAGGGTGTATGATGATGAGACCTTAACAAAGATAATTAAATTGGTAGCCAATTTGCACGCGAAAAGCCCTCATCAAATATCATGCGTCTTTTCCTTCCATTGAGTGATTCTTACTCAAGATCCTAGATTGGCATGGGTTGTTGGCCAAAGTCAAGCCCTTGTCCGTCGTCGAAGATGTGTTTGAATCACGAAGCTTTGTTCCATATTGGTGTCTTGTCCAAGTTGTGGTTTGTTGGCCAAAGTCAAGACCACTTCTTGTCCAACGACATTGATTACGAAGCTTCCATGGTCAATGGGTCCGCGCTTGACTGGGATCATTAGGTTTGTTGTGCCAAAGCCAAGGCCTAGTTGATTCAGAGGAAAAAGGTTAGGGTATACATTCGATGTATAGGCATATATAAGATATATGTTTGGGACTTGGATGTCCACCTACGGATCTAGGAGTTGGATGAGATCCAATTGATCTTCGAGATCTACCTAGTTAATTATCATACAATTTGTTGGCCAAAGTCAAGATTGTGTGATATTTAACGGGATCCTAGCCCACTAGGAAACACGGTTTCCCGAGTACTCGACAGAGGGTTAGAGGCTCGACGAAAAATAGTGGGAGGCAAGTATTGAATTTGCAACATTCGTTCGAATACTCGCTAAACGCGCTCAAACAAATATCACTCGTCATATATTAAAAGTATTAGTTGGACTAATATTTTATGTTGTTTTAAAAATATATATAGTTGGACTATATACAAACTCATTCAATATATAGTTGATTTTATAATTGGATTATAGTAATCAATATAATTGAATTAAATGATAGTTGATTTTATAATTGGATTATAGTAATCAATATTAAAATTATAGTTGATTAAATAATTGATTATTGTAATCATTATAATAAATAGTACCTTATTAAATTGATTAAATAGTTGGACTATTGAATCAATCAAGAAAGAATTGAAAAGTTGAATATTTAAAAATATAATCCTTGGATTAAATGTTTTAAATGATTTAATTTTCATATTGGGAATAAATAATAGGTTAATTTATTTGATAAAATAACTTATTATGACTAAGCCCATAATTAAGCAAATAAGTAGAGCATAAAATCTTTGGAAGATTTATATGATGATGACTTTAGTGCTTATTTAATATACTTGACAATAAATCTATCTTTAGATTTAAAAGTATTAAATTGCAATTAATAATTCTTAGAGAATTGATTTGACTATTCTAGGGGTGAAAGTAAAGTCAAAGTTTGCAATTGGGCGTGTTGCACAAGGTGCACATCGTTTCAATATTCCGAAACCCAAGGCTTGGCCAAAGGTTTGTGAAATATTGAAAAGATAATTGACATATCCCAAAGTAACTACCATTTGGATATGGCAGACACCAAGGAATTAAAGAAAGGGCGAGGCTCTAACTTTAAAATATTTGTCAAAGTTATGTTCACTACTAGTATTGAAATTAGATTTTAAATACTTAGTGTGGTACATAAAATATATGTATTGATGTTCAGAATCTGCTTTGAGCAGGATACTGACTTCAAGCTGAGATTACTCTGCGAATCGGAAACGGGACGAAAGTTGCTGTTTCGACCGTAGATACCTAAGTTTAGGAACTACCCTTCGGGTATGTACTTAAATTAGGAACTGTTATAATGTAACTAGTTTGACTAGAGACATTATCTCTATATCAGTGTTTAATCCGTTGCGGATAAACCTTTATATTCTTGAACACTAAGTGTTTCATTATATAAAGATGATACTGAGATAAATACATTAGATGTGAATAACAGAATTTATATTTTGAATATAATTAAAATCTCAAACATATAAAATGACAAATAAATAGCTCAAATTGATTTGATCAATAGAGACTTATTTGTGGTATTGTTGTCTAGGACACAATTTAACGAGACTCGTATATCCACACTTTTGAAGAGTGGGTACTAGGACTGATTTGACTATTCAAATAAAGTCTGCGAATCTAGTTTATTAGGTAAAGTACCTAAAATACTATTTACTTGGTAATAGTATAAGGGCCACCAATCTGTTAGCCCTATTCATGGTGAAGTTAGTGGGCCCATATCTAGCTAGGCTAGATGTGAACATGAATATTTCGTGACCTTAACGGATGTAACATCACGTTATGGTTATGTGTTTTTTTTGAAGAACACAGATCGGAAACTATTAGGGTTTCGACACGAAGTAGATTAACAGATCGGCTATAGTATTATGCCGTCACGGTAAGACCGTAATGGAAAATACTTAAGCAGTAAGTTTCAAACATACATGAAAGAGTATAGTATTCTTTCAGATGAGGACTCCTCCCGAGACACGTCAGTTAGACGGTGTGTCCGAACTAAAAACCGAATTTTGTTGGACATGATAAGGTTTATCACGAGTCGCTCTGAGCTACTGTTTCCTTCAAAGGATATGTATTAACAGTGCAAAACTTATTTAGAATAAGGTTCCATATAAATCTGTTTGACAGATATCATATAGGATATGAACAGGAAAAGAAACAGGGTTTCTCATTCCTGAATAATTTGGGTATGCCAGGCATAACGTTTGGATGATACCAAACTAAAGACCCAAATTGGATAAGTGCCAATATAGGTTATCCTAAGGGAAACCATAAGTATAGTACTTATAAATCTCACATGAGAACAATGTGATTGTTGCTCACCATGCATTTTTCCTGAGAGGAATACCGATATGCAGTGGTCAGTGGGAGGATAGTGATACTCGATGAAAATCGGAGTAATACTGTTCAAGGCACGAAGTCCTTAATGGAACACAAATAGTTCATCTATGATGAATCTATACCATTAATCTTCAATACACAAGAACTGAGTAGATCGGATAGAGTCAGAAAACAACCTAGGGTATGGGTTTCTGATCTAACCTCATAAAGATGTCAATCTTATGAAGGTATATCCACCGACTACGTTTTGAGGAAGTGATACGAGGTATCGACTCCCTATTATGGCAAAGTGCCATGAGTCCGAAATGGATTCCATGTATAACAACTATTTTGGATACTAGTTGTTGTACCACAAGGCATTGTGCCTATTGGTACATTAACGTCTTCAAGGAAGACATACATGGAAGGCAACATACCAACGTACAAAGCTGGGCTTTTGACGGAAAGGTATCGTTATCAACATTGTGTTAATAACGGTTCAACCTTTTACCTGTTGCCATGGTAAATCCATTTTGAAGATGCTTGTTAATAATGCGTATTTCATTTATGAAATGTGTCAGTTGTAGATCAAAATCGCTTTCCTGAAAAGGAAACCTTTTGGAGGATGTTTACAACATCCTGACGATTTTGTATAACCAACAAACGAGGTTTGCGGGTTATTCGATCCATGTTTGGATTAATGCAAGCATAAGGTTCTTGGAACTGTCGTTTTGAAATAATCATAATGGTTTATGATTTGAATCAAAACGAAATAATTCTTGTGTATATAAGGAGGTTAGTGGGAGAGCGCACTGACATGAAATTCCCATAAAACAATTGGTGAAAGCTTGGCTTTCATAGATATTCTTTCAATAGAAATTCTCCGTAGAATTCTGGGGAGTAACAACCTTTATTCAAGGAATAAAGATCTACTGGGATAGATTTGGAGTTGTTAACACTCTCTGGGAAATTGTACATTTAAAATGTACTTGATAGGGTGTCTCATACGCTTCGAGCATATGGAGTCACAATCGGGTCAATCCAAGTGATAGTCACTGGATTGAAGTTAAGAACATCTGTTAGTATCTTAGAGAACTAAAGATGTTGTCTTAAAACTATGGAGAAGGAGAACTTGAAGTGACTGGGATCACTGCTGCAAGTTTCCAAACAGTTAAATACTGCGGTACTATAAAGTTTGAATAACGGGACAGTGAGCTGGAAATCTTCCGAGCAAGATACTGTTGCCGAATAAACAACAAATGCGGATTATTGCTGCAGCTGAGGCAGCAAAAGAAGCCATTTGGATCGAAAATAAATCTAATTAGATTAGATATAGTTCTGTTAGCAGCTGAGCTAGGCGTCAGCACAGGCTAAGGAATTAAAGGTCTCATCGACGATCCAGATATATACTTCTATATCATCTGATTCGTTCGGATCATACATCGTGCGGCGATGTGATGATCGTATAAATCGCGTCAGACGATAATCATACAAATCCGCTGACGAAAACCTTTCCTCAGCAATTTGAGCGAACCGTACATAGTTCGGGTGTTAGACACTCGAGTGACTGGCTATGTGCCAAGTGGGAGATTGTTGGATAATATGACCCATAGCGTCACTATTTGCACAGATCATTGTGTTGTTGTAGCAAATTAACTATGTGACAAGGAAATTGCACTCTCATCATTTGTGATTAGATCACCTTAGATATATAAATGAAGAGAGGTCCCTATGATTAGTTCCTGGACTGAGAATGATATGAGACAGTATCAGTCCCCGAAGGATTAATCATTAAATATCCCTAGCCGGAGTATTATCGAGACTGGACATCGATAATGCGGAATAGGCTAGTATTGCACTTGTGTGCGTTGTGAGGGCACAACGGCATAGTTCTCATATATATAAGTATTGGATACTTATGCAAGTGCGATAGAGAGGTCGTGTTTCACCGATGGTACGGGAAACAGCTTCGCTCTGGATAGACCCCTCGGAATCCCATTGGTATTATGAATATGTGTCTATGGGAGGCCGAAATCAAGGTAGGTGTGTATAGTCTTAACCTGAGACTTACATCGCTAATGCTTACGACAATCGATATACTTTAGTTGAGGTCGTCTAGGACTCTAACCGGTTCTGTGTACGCCAATGCCGGGTATATTGAGAATCGTAGTGTATTGGATGTGATGTCAAGACGGAAGTATCACTCCAGTCATAGTGGAGATGATGTCACGCAGGATACGGTATTAGTGCTCTTAAGTGCTGCGCGGCCATCGGGATATTATGACAAGGTCATGTATATCCGATTATAGAGACTAGTTACCAGACATCCGACATGTGCTTCGTACGGGGCAGACACTTATCCAGCCCCAGGCCTAGCACGTGACTATCCGATACTGGGCCGATATACACAATACAATCGTATACTACGCTTGATACAGATCTTAATATTCTTAGATGGATATGTCCGGAGAATTGGGTAGACTTGGTGCTTTGCTAGGAGTCGACCTTGTCTCGTAAATCGGTAGAACGTAGTACTTGGTACGTACGTGATTCGGATACTCCGACGACCGTATTTACTGCCAACTTATCCGGAGATCTCATGGGTCGCTTCCCGATAATCCACCGATGACGCACAACTCGCACTCTTGAATAATCTGGGATTAAATAGAAGAGAGAGAAATTAATCTAGGATTAATTACGGAGATATTTTATCTAGGATAAAATATCGTCTAGAGAGAGATAACGATTAATTTGGAATTAATCGGTAAATTAATATATTCGATATATTAAACGAAATTAGATTTCGACGCGGAATTAAAATTAGATTTTAATTCGGGCGAACGAATTAATTTAGAATTAATTCGTTAGCGACGTGAATAGTGAATTCGCTAGGCGTATCATCTAATTACGACGCGACGGAAAAATCGTTAATTTGGAATTAGCGAACCCGAGCCCGAGTGTGATTGCGAGCGCATTCGTATTTCGAATTCGAGTGCGGCAACGCAAGTCGCATCAAGCGTCAAATCATTCGTCACATCAAGCGTCAAATCAAATGTCACTTTGAGTGATGTGATTGATTGATGTGATTGATTGATTGATTGAAAAGACAACTAGTCACTTTGAGTGATGGTAGTTGTTGGAATAGTTGATGTTGTTGGTGGAAAGACTATTACCTTTATTTGATTTTTGAAAAAGAAAATAAATGGTATATTGTTTATATTTTGGAAAATATATAAGTAAAAGTTTTACACATTTACAACTTAACACACATTTCTTTTCTCTCTCATTTTGCTCTCTTCTCTCACGCCCACAGTCCAATTTCTTCACTGGTTTTGAACCAGAAATGGCGTGGCTAGGGAAGCAAGAGTTGGTTTTCATGGTGAAAATCCAAGTGCTAGCACACTACGAGTCTTGCGAAGGTGGTAGGGAGGTTCGACCATGAGCCGGGATCCGTCCGACGAAGCTAGGAGCTCCGTTTCGCATCTCAAATTTCTGTTTTGGAGACAGTGGACTGCTGCAGTTCATGCGCCAAGGCAGTGCGTTTTTGGCCTTCAATCGTCTCCAAATCGACTCAACCGATCGATGTGAGTATTCCGCTACCTCCGTTGGTGTATTCACGCATGTTTTCATGACTTGTATGATCTTGGGACCTAGATTTAAACCACCAAAATCCGTCATAGTATCCACTTTCAAAAGTGTGGATATACGAGTCTTGTTAATTGTGTCCCAGACAACATGTCACAAATAAATCTAACGATAATTCAGTTTGGAGCTATTGTTTGTCATGTTATATGTTGAGATTCATTTATATTCAAAATATAAATACTGTTATTAACAATCAATGTGTTTATACAATATCATCTTCATAAAATAATACACTTTACGTTCTAGAATATAAAGTATACCCGCAACGGGTTAACCCTGATATAGAGATAATGTTTCTAGTTAATTGTAACAATTTCCTAATTTAAGTACATCCGAAAGGGTAAGTTCCCAACTTAGGTTTCTACGGGTTAATAAAAACAGGACTGTCGTCCCGTTTCCGACTCGCAGATAAATTCAACTGAAGTCAGTATCCTGCTTATCAGTAGATTCTGCAACACCAGTACGTTATTGATGTACCATATCAGTATCTAAAATCTAATTTTAATACTAGTAGTTAACATGTTGATGACAAAACATATTGAAGTCGGAGCCTTGCCCGTCTTCAATTCTTTATGTCTGCCTTGTCCATACGGAAGTCACGCTTCCAGAGAACCCGTTTCCATAATTTAGGCAAACATTTGGGATATGTCCATGTCTTCCCAGAAGATTATAAGATTTTTCCTTTGCCCCTTTTTTCACACCCCAGAAGCCTTTGGCCAAGCCTTGGCCTTCTGGATGTCGAAGTAGATGCGCTGGCGCTTCTTCCCTATTGCAAACTCTGGCTGTGTCTCCTTGAGTATAGCCATTAACTCTTAAGATTTTTCTATTGCAATTTGTACTTTAAGATCCTTCAATTTCAATATCATACTATAAGGATCTAATCCTTAGTTCTGACTAAGAAATTAAGGAGTCTTTGCGGCAAGCATAACAGATTGAGCACTAAAGTTATCATCACATGAATACTCCAAATATCATGTTCTACTATTTGCTCAACTCCGGGCTTAGGCTCGAGACATCACTTATCAAATAAAGTAACTTCTCGGTCCCCAGGACTATCCTGATGAGATTTTATTCCCAATCTGAAAATTAAAACGTTTTAAAATATTTTCACCCAGGATTATGTTCTAAACGCTAATCTTTCATTTATCTTGATTCCAATAGTCTAACTATCAAATCAACGATTTAGGTACTATTTATTATAATGATTAAATAAGTCTAACTATATAATCAACTATAATTTATTGGTTAAATTCAAATTTATTGATTACTATGATCAAATTTATAATCAACTATAATTGAAGTAGTTTGAATACAGTCCAACTGAAATTAAAACAACGATTAAATATTAGTCCAACTAATATATTAATTTATTTGACGAAAAATTTAAAGAGCGCGTATTGACAAGTATCTAAACAAATATTGCAAATTTATACTTGCCTCCCACTATTTTTCGGCGAGCCTCTAACCCTCTGTGGAGTACTCAGGAAACCTTGTTTCCTAGTGGGCTAGGATCCGTTTTTAAATAACACACAATCTTGATTTTGGCAATAAATTGTATGATAATTAACTAGGTAGATCTATAAGATCAATTGGATCTCATCCAATTCCTAGATCCAGTAGGTGGACATCCAAGTCCGAAACATATATCCTAATATGCCAAATATCCAATATATTCCCTAACCTTTTTCCTCTGAATCAACTAAGCCTTGGCTTTGGCATAACAAACTTAATGATCCAGTTAAGCGAAACCATTGACCTTGGAAAGCTTCGTAATCGATGTCGATGGACAAAGAAATGATCTTTACTTTGGCCAACAAATCACAACTTGGACCAAGACACCGATATGGAACAAAGCTTCATGATTCAAACACATCCGCGACGGACAAAAGGTCTTGACTCTGGCCAACAAACCAGTGCCAATCTTGGATCTTGAGTAAGAATCACTCAATGGAAGGAAAAACGCCTTAATATGTATTGA
>SKCR01041095.1:0-15869 GCA_019454045.1 Zanthoxylum bungeanum
ATGCCACCGATCTGTTAGCATACTTCATAGTGAAGCAAATGGGCCCATTCTAGCTAGCTAGATATGGATATGAATATTTCGTGACCTTACGGATGTGGCATCGCGTATGGTTATGTGTTTCTTTTGAAACACAAATCGGAAACTTTTAGAGTTTCGACACGAAATAGACAATAGACGGCTAAGTATTAACCGTCATGGTAAGACTGTATGGAAAATACTTAAGCAATAAGTTTCTTGTATATATGAAAGAGTATAGTATTCTTTCAAATTAGGACTCCTCTGGAATACGTCAGTTTGATGGTGTGTCCGAACGGATTAACCCGAATTTTGTTAGACATGATAAGTTAATCACGAGTCGCTCTGAGCTACCATTTCCTTCAACGGATAAGCTTTTAATAGTGCAAGACTTATTTTGATAAGGTTCCATATAATCTGTTTGACAGATTCATATGAGATATGAACGGATAGAAACTGGGTTTCTCATTCTTTCTGATAAGTTGGGTATGCTAGGCATATTTTGGATGATACCAAACTCAAACAAATAGGATAAGTGCCAAATTAGGTTATCCTAGGGATACCATAAGTATGTACTTATCACCTCACAAAGAACCTTAGAATTGTTACTCACATAAAAATCGGTTTTCCTGAAAGGAATACCGATATGCAATGGTAAGTGGGAGGATAGTAAAACTCGAATGGAAAATCGGAGTAATACTGTTCAGGCACTGAATCTTAATGGAACAATGAATATTCATCCAGGATGAGACTAATTACCACCATTAATCTTCGAATACACAAGAACCCCCTAGGTCGGACCAGAGTCAGAAAACAACCTGGGGTATATGGGTTTCTGAATCTACCTCATAAAGATGTGGATCTTATTGAGGATACCAACTGACTACGCATGAGGAAGTTGTTAGACAGTAATGACCCATAGCGTCACTATTTTGTAAATGATATTGTATTATTGTACAAAATTAACTATGTAGTAATGAAATTGCCTTTTACCGTTTTGTAATTTATTTAAAGATATAAATGGTAAAAGTCCCTATGATTAGTTCCGGATTGTGATGATATGAGACAGTATCAATCCATAAAGGTTTAATCATTAAATATCCCTAGTCGTAGTATTATCGAGATTGGACATCGATAATGCGGAATAGACTAGTACTGCACTCGTGCATGTTGTGAGGGCACAACGGCATAGTTCTCATATATTTAAGTATAGGATACTTATGCAAGTGCGGTAGGAGGTTGTGTTTTACCGATGGTACGGAAAACAGCTTCGCTCTGGATAGACCCCGCGGAATCCCATTGGTAGTATGTCTGCGTGTCTATGGGAGTCCGCTTCAGGGTAGGTGCATATGATCTTAACCTGAGACTTTGCATCGCTAGTACTTACGACAATCGGTAAATTTGTTTGGTGGTCCAGGGCTTTAACGGTTTCTGTGTATACTCTTCTGGTTTTATCGAGAATCGTAGTGTATTGGATGTGATGTCAAGATGGAAGTATCACTTCAGACATATGGAGATGATGATCGCGAGGGATTCAGAACTAGTACTCTATAATGGTTGCAACCATCGGGATAATATGACTAGGTCAGGATTATCCGATTCAAAGAGACTGGTTGCTTGATGTCCGATATGTGTATCGTACGGGGCAGACACATCTCCAGCCCCAGGCCTTACATGTGATCATCCGATACTGGTTCGATATACACTATACTACGGTATACTACTACGCCTGTTATAGATCTAATATTCCAGTAAGAATATTTCTAGAGAATTGGGTAGGCATGGCGTTTTGCTAGAGGCTAACCTTGTCTTGTAAATCGGTAAAACGTAGTACTTGGTACGTACGTGTTCGGATAGTTCGACAACCGGATTTACTGCCAACATATCTAGAGGTCTCTTGGGTCGCTTCCCCCGAAGATTCACCGATGACGTATGATTCAACTCGATTAATCTTGGATTAATTACGGAGAGACTTTATCTTGGATAAAGTACTGTATAAAGAGAGAGAACGATTAATTTAGAATTAATCGTAAAATTATTATATTCGATATAATAAACGGAATTCGATTTCGACGCGAAATTGAAATTAGATTTTAATTCGGGCAAACGAATTAATTAGAATTAATTCGTTAGCGACGTAAATAATAATTTCGCTAGGCGCAATTATTTATTTAAATTCGATTTAATTAACGTCGCGACGTAAGCTCGATATTTCGGAAATATCGAACCCGAACGCGTGAGTGCACGTGGGCCCACTTTCATTTGGAAACGTGTGGGGCCCACATGACACTTGTCATTATTGCATTATTTAATCAAGATGCAATGCATGAAGAGTGTACAAAGCACTCAAGGTTTAATGCATGGAAATTGAGTGTTAGACACTCTAAGTCTTTGCATGGTTTGTGTTATATTTTATATTTTTTAATATTTATAACATAAATATAAATTGATTTTGAGAAAAAAATCATATCTTCTTCTCCCTCTCAATCTTACCGAAACCAGTAAGCTCAAAACTTCTCTCCATTTTCTTTTCTTCATTTGTTTTGTGGCAAGCAGAAGAAGTTGTGTTTGTTTGGAACTCTAACACACAAGTTTGGCTAGCACATCAAGGGATCATACAAGGTGTTATGGGAAACTCATCTTAGAGCTTGGAAGGATCAATAAGCTTGGAGCTTCTCCTTACTCTGCTTGGCCGAATTCCTCACTGCACAAAGGAGAATTTTTGCTTCATCCATTGCATCATCCACATTTGGTTTTTGTGAGTATTGTTTCCGCCATTACTTCAATCTAGTTCATTCTTATATATATTTTGCTTGTTTTTGATCTGGGACATGGTTATTAGATTTCCAACAATGGTATCATTGAGCCTAAAAATGCATGCAAATATATTAGGATGTTATTTGGGGAAAATTGTTTGAAGCATGATTTGATGAGTTTGCTTGATTAAATATGCTTAGATGTATGTTAATGGATTATACATCATCAATTTCATGGAAAATGAATTGGATTAATTTTTCCAACCCCAAAGTGGCTTGGCCGAATACATGCAAGCATGAGGACTAAATGATTTTTAATTTTAAGACATTGGATGACTTGAAATAATATGGAGATGATCATTTGTGACTTGATTGGATTGAAAACGAAATCGGAACCATATTAATCACCTTGGCCGAATGCTTGATGATGATTAGGGACTTGATTTTTTGATTAAATAATGTTGGACATGTATTTAAGATAAAAAATGATTATAGATTAATTTGATATTTTGGGAATATTGATTTAAAGGATTAATCATGAACATACACTTTAATTAATTAAGTTATAAAATTTGGAATTTTAAAATTTAGTTAATTGGGCTTAAATTGGAATTGGGCCTAAAACTATTATATTTGGTCATAAATGGGCTTGGTTGGGCCAAGTAGATTTGGACCATTTGGATTGGATCCAAAATGGGCCTAAATCACACCATTTAAGTCCAAATGTAATAAATGGGCTTTTATGTTTAATTGGGCCTTATGGGCTTGATATTGGTTTTATGGCAAATGAGGGTGATTCCTTATTGGGCTTGGAAATTGGGTTTGACCCACATTGACCAAGGCCCAAGCCTAATGAAATCAATAGAAAGCCCATCGGACTTTAATTAAACGGACATTAGATGTTAGTTGGGCTTTGAGACCCAATAGAACTAGATTTGGAATCTAAGTTATAAAAGCACAATAAAAGTGTAATATTTAATTTAGAATTAAATAATAGGATTAGTATTGAATACGACTTAAATTGGATTTAACGAGTAGTTCGATATAATTCGTGAATTCATACCATATGTATTTATTCTCAAAACGAGTTGGACTCGCGCAAATGCAAACAATTGTTTGAACATTGTATTGTCACCTAATTAAAGACTAATTAATTGGATTTGATTGGTTGTATAACATGCCTTGAATGAATGAATGAATGTGGATGTGTTGTATGAATAGTGCATATCGGATGGATATTAGAAGGGAAGGGTAATTTTAGAAATTATTGTAAATTTGGAATTTATAAATTGGACCTGCGTGTCCAGCCTTATCTCTTTATCTCTTGTATTCTCTTCTCACCTAATTCCCCTCAATGTAAATGAGGTTTCTCTTATTGTATTGGTAATTGGTAGAAGTAGAATAGTGCTAGCGGGGAGAGGAAAGGGAGTGATTTGTTCTAGGAACAAGTTGTTTATATATCCATCCATCATATCACTATTACTTTACTTTATGCGCTTTATGATGTTTTAGAAGCATGCTTAAGGGTGTATGATGATGAGACCTAACAAAGATAAATTAATTGGTTGCCAATTACGCGAAAAATCCCTCAAACAATATTAAGCGATTTTCCTTCCGTTGAATGATTCTTTCTCAAGATCCGAAATTGGCATTGGTTTGTTGGCCAAAGTCAAGACCTTTGTCAATTGAGGATGTGTTTGAATCATGAGAGTTTTGTTACACATCGGTGTCCTGTCCAAGTTGTGATTTGTTGGCCAAAGTCAAGATCACTTCTTGTCCATCGACATTGATTACGAAACTTTCCTTGTCAATGGGTCCCGCTTAACTGGAATCATTAGGTTTGTTGTGCCAAAGCCAAGGCTTAGTTGATTCAGAGGAAATGGTTAGGAAAATGTATTGGATACATTGACGTATGTATTAGATATATATGTTTCGGACTTGGATGTCCACCTACCGGATCTAGGAATTGGATGGGATCCAATTGATCTTCGAGATCTACCTAGTTAAATATCATACAACTTGTTGGCCAAAGTCAAGGTTGTGTGTTTTTAACGGGATCCTAGCCCACTAGGAAATTGGATTTCCCGAGTACTCAACAGAGGGTTAGAGACTTGTAGAAAATAGTGGGAGGCTAGTATTGAGTTTTGCAATTTCATTCAGATACTTTAGCTTTACGCGCTTACAAAATTATTTCGTCAATTTTTAACATTAGTTGGACTAATAAAATGTTATTTTTTTTGTAACAGTTTGACTGTACCCATTTTATCGTTAACTAGATAGTTGGACTATCGTAGTTAAGATGGCAAGCAAGGTAAATGTCCGTGACATTATCATGGGTGACAATGTCTTTAAGGGGACAAACTTTGCTGATTGGGAAATGAACCTAAGGATAGTCCTTGGGGCGGAGAGGATACTGTATACGATTCAGAGACCTCTCGGGCCTAAGCCCACTGAGCCACTTGAGCTGGAGTTATGGAAAACTCACAGTGATGATTGTGACACGGCTCAGTCGATCATGCTTGCTTCAGCTTCAATGACTCAACACTTTCGTCGCCAAAATAGGGACTTGGATCCTTATAATATGATGGCAAGATTGCAAGATCTTCACCGCACTAATAAGCGGATGGCGAGGTACGAGTTGGTGAAGAAAATCTTTCGCACCCGTATGACTGATGGTAGTTCTGTTGAGGTCCATGGGACTCAAATGATAGCCGATATTGATGAACTGGCTTGTATGGGTATAGTCTTGGAGTCTGAGCTGGCTATAGATGTACTTCTACACAGTCACTACCCGATACTTGGAAACAGATTGTCATCAACTACAAACTGATGAATTCGGATGACACTCTTGGAGAGTTGTTGTCAATTCTCAAGGAGTCAGAGAAAGAACTTCTGAAAGGCAACAAGCGCGAGGCGCACTTTGCAACAACATCTCAAACGCCGAAAGCTGGGCTCAAGGCAACTGGGGGTGTTAAGAAGAAGAAGCATAAGAACAAAGGCAAGGCCAAGTCAACAAAGGCTTCTGGGAAGCCAAGGGACAAGTCTCAAGATGTTTGCCTGAAATGCGGCAAGAAAGGTCACTGGAAGCGTGACTGCCGCATGAACAAGGGACATAAGGAGGACATACAGGCGGGCAAGGCACCGGCCTCAGGTATGTTTGTTATTGAGATAAATATGACTACTTCAAGTCTTAATAAAAATTGGATTTTTGATTCTGGCTGTGGTTCTCATATTTGTACTGATGTGCAGGATCTGCATGATAGCAGGAGACTGGCTTCGGGGAGGTTGATCTACGTGTTGGAAATGGAACTTCTGTTGCTGTTTTGGCCGTAGGCACTTTTGTTTTGGAACTGCCCTCGGGGCATGTACTTAAACTAAATGACTGTTATTTTGTTCCTAGTTTAACTAGGAATATTATTTATGTATCTTTGTTAACCCAGTGTGGGTACACTTTTGTATTTAAAAACACCAGGTGTTATTTATATATGAATGATGCAGAAATTTGCAGTGCTGATGCAAATAATGGTCTTTATATTTTGAATATAAATGAATCTCCAAAATGTAAAATAACAAACAAAAGGCTCAAATGAGTAATCCAAAAGAAGAAACTTATTTGTGGCATTGTCGTCTGGGACACATCAACAAGACTCGCATATCCACACTTTCGAAGAGTGGGTACTTGGACGGATTTGATCCAATTCATATGACGTCTGCGAATCTTGTTTATTAGGCAAAATGCCTAAATCACCTTTTAGTGGTAAAGGTGAACGCGCCACTGAACTGTTAGCCCTCGTTCATAGTGACGTTTGTGGGCCCATGTCTAGCCAGGCTAGAGGTGGATATCGATACTTCGTAACCTTTACGGATGATGCATCACGTTATGGTTATGTGTATCTATGATGCACAAGTCGGAAACTTTTGAGAAATTCAAAGAGTTTCGACACGAAGTTGAAAAACAAACAGGCAAGAGTATTAAACATTACGGTCGGACCGTGGTGGCGAATACTTAAGTAATGAGTTTCAAGATTACTTGAAAGAATATGGTATTCTTTCACAATGGACTCCTCCTGGAACACCACAATTAAATGGTGTGTCTGAACGGAGAAACCGTACCTTGCTGGACATGGTAAGGTCGATGATGAGTCGCACTGAGCTACCTATATCCTTCTGGGGACATGCATTAGAAAGTGCAATTCTTATTTTGAATAGGGTTCCGTCAAAGTCTGTTGAACAGACTCCGTATGAGATATGGACAGGAAAGAAACCAGGTTTCTCATTCCTGAAGATTTGGGGTTGCTGGGCATACGTCAAACGTTTGGAAGGTACCAAACTTGAACCCAAATCAGATAAATGCCTATTTGTTGGATATCCTAAGGAAACCAAAGGATATTACTTCTATAACCAAAAGAGAACAAAGTATTTGTTGCTCTACATGCGGTTTCCTTGAGAAGGAATTCCTAAATGCAGTGGTTAGTGGGAGGAAGTAGAAACTCGATGAAAGTCGTAGTGATACTGTTCCTGGCAATTGAATCTAGAACGGAACATGAACAGTCCATCCAGGATGAGACTGAACCACAATCTTCAATTACACAAGGACTACGTAGGTCGGAGAGAGTCAGGGTAATACCTGAGAGGTATGGATTCCTGATCTCACCTCATGTAGATATTAATCTTATTGAGGATACTGAACCGGCTACGTATGAGGAAGCGATACAGGGTATCGAATCCACTTTATGGCAAGAGCCATGAAGGCCGAAATGGATTCCATGTATACCAACCAAGTTTGGACACTGGTTGATGCACCAGAAGGCGTAAAGCCTATTGGATGCAAATGGGTCTTCAAGAAGAAGACAGACATGGATGGCAACGTTCAAACGTACAAAGCTAGGCTTGTAGCGAAGGGGTATCGTCAACAACTTGGAGTTGATTATGACGAAACTTTCTCACCCGTTGCCATGATTAAATCCATTCGGATAATGCTTGCAATAGCTGCATATTACGATTACGAAATATGGCAGATGGACGTTAAAACCGCTTTCCTTAACGGAAACCTGTTGGAGGATGTTTATATGCAACAACCTGACGGTTTTATCACAACAAGACTTGCAAACAAGGTTTGTAAGTTGAATCGGTCCATTTATGGACTGAAGCAAGCATCGAGGTCATGGAACCAACGTTTTGATGAGGTCATAAAAGAATATGATTTCATTCAAAACGTAGATGATCCTTGTGTATATAAGAAGGTTAGTGGGAGTGCACTGACTTTTATTGTCCTTTATGTCGACGATGTATTGCTTATAGGCAATGACATTCCCATGTTAACGTCGGTGAAAGCTTGGCTTTCATTGAAATTCTCCATGAAAGATCTGGGAGAAGCAGCTTTTATTCTAGGAATAAAGATCTACCGGGATAGATCTAGAAAGCTACTTGGACTCTCCCAGAGTACATATATTGATAAAGTGTTGAAGAGATTCAACATGGATCAGTCCAAGAGGGGACTGTTGCCAACATCACATGGCGTCTATCTATCTAGGGACATGTGTCCAAAACACAAGATGAGAGAGACAACATGAGTCGGACTCCGTTCGCCTCGGCAGTCGGATCGATCATGTATGCCATGATATGTACACGACCTGATGTGTCCTATGCTTTGAGCATGTGTAGTCGATATCAGGCCGATCCAGGACAGGATCATTGGATGGCGGTTAAGAGTATCCTTAGGTATCTTAAGAAACTAAGGATGTTTTCTTAATCTATGGAGATGGAGAACTTGAGGTATCTGGGTATACTGATGCAAGTTTCCAAACCGACAGAGACGACTTTAAGTCGCAAACCGGGTACATATTTTGCTTGAATAACGGAGCAGTGAGCTGGAAATCTTCAAGCAAGATACTGTTGCCGATTCAACAACTGAAGCGGAGTACATTGCAGCAGCTGAAGCAGCAAAAGAGGCAGTTTGGATCCGTAAATTCCTAATTGGATTAGGAGTAGTTCCGTTAGCAGCTGAGCCCGTTCCATTGTATTGTGACAATAGCGGGGCTATAGCACAGGCTAAGGAACCAAGGTCTCATCAACGATCCAAACATGTTCTTCGACGATCCATCTGATTCGAGAGATCATACATCGTGGCGATGTGAAGATCGAGAAGATCGCATCAGAGGATAATATTGCAGATCCGCTGACGAAGGCTATTCCTCGGGAAAAGTTTGAGCGACATGTACATAGTTCAGGTATTAGATGCTTGAGTGACTGGCTATAGGCCAAGTGGGAGATTGTTAGACAGTAATGACCCATAGCGTCACTATTTTGTAAATGATATTGTATTATTGTACAAAATTAACTATGTAGTAATGAAATTGCCTTTTACCGTTTTGTAATTTATTTACTTAAAGATATATGGTAAAAGTCCCTATGATTAGTTCCGGATTGTGATGATATGAGACAGTATCAATCCATAAAGGTTTAATCATTAAATATCCCTAGTCGTAGTATTATCGAGATTGGACATCGATAATGCGGAATAGACTAGTACTGCACTCGTGCATGTTGTGAGGGCACAACGGCATAGTTCTCATATATTTAAGTATAGGATACTTATGCAAGTGCGGTAGGAGGTTGTGTTTTACCGATGGTACGGAAAACAGCTTCGCTCTGGATAGACCCCGCGGATCCCATTGGTAGTATGTCTGCGTGTCTATGGGAGTCCGCTTCAGGGTAGGTGCATATGATCTTAACCTGAGACTTGCATCGCTAGTACTTACGACAATCGGTAAACTTTAGTTTTGGTGGTCCAGGGCTTTAACGGGTTCTGTGTATACATCTCTTCTGGGTTTATCGAGAATCGTAGTGTATGGGATGTGATGTCAAGATGGAAGTATCACTTCAGACATATGGAGATGATGATCGCGAGGGATTCAGAACTAGTACTCTATAATGGTTGCAACCATCGGGATAATATGACTAGGTCAGGATTATCCGATTCAAAGAGACTGGTTGCTTGATGTCCGATATGTGTATCGTACGGGGCAGACACATCTCAGCCCCAGGCCTTACATGTGATCATCCGATACTGGTTCGATATACACTATACTACGGTATACTACGCCTGTTATAGATCTAATATTCCAGTAAGAATATTTCTAGAGAATTGGGTAGGCATGGCGTTTTGCTAGAGGCTAACCTTGTCTTGTAAATCGGTAAAACGTAGTACTTGGTACGTACGTGTTCGGATAGTTCGACAACCGGATTTACTGCCAACATATCTAGAGGTCTCTTGGGTCGCTTCCCGAAGATTCACCGATGACGTATGATTCAAACTCGATTAATCTTGGATTAATAAAGGAGAGACTTTATCGGATAAAGTACTGTATAAAGAGAGAGAACGATTAATTTAGAATTAATCGTAAAATTATTATATTCGATATAATAAACGGAATTCGATTTCGACGCGAAATTGAAATTAGATTTTAATTCGGGCAAACGAATTAATTTAGAATTAATTCGTTAGCGACGTAAATAATAATTTCGCTAGGCGCAATTATTTATTTAAATTCGATTTAATAACGTCGCGACGTAAGCTCGATATTTCGGAAATATCGAACCCGAACGCGTGAGTGCACGTGGGCCCACTTTCATTTGGAAACGTGTGGGACCACATGACACTTGTCATTATTTGCATTATTTAATCAAGATGCAATGCATGAAGATAGTGTACAAAGCACTCAAGGTTAATGCATGGAATTGAGTGTTAGACACTCTAAGTCTTTGCATGGTTTGTGTCATATTTATATTATTATTTAATATATTATAACATAAATATAAATTGATTTTTGAGAAAAAATCATATCTTCTCTCTCCTCTCTCAATTACCGAAACCAGTAAGCTCAAAACTCTCTCCATTTTCTTCATTGTTTTGTGGCAAGACAGAAGAGAATGTGTTTGTTTGGAACTCTAACACACAAGTTTGGCTAGCAACATCAAGGGATCATACAAGGTGTTATGGGAAACTCATCTTAGAGCTTGGAAGGATCAAATTAAAGCTTGGAGCTCTCTCTTACTGCTGGCCGAATTCCTCACTGCACAAAGGAGAATTTTGCTTCATCCATTGCATCCACATTTGGTTTTTGTGAGTATTGTTTCCGCCATTACTTCAATCTAGTTCATTCTTATATATATTTTGCTTGTTTTTGATCTTGGGACATGGTTATTAGATTTCCAACAGAAGTGATATAAGATATCAACTCCCTAATTATGGCAAAGTGCCGTATAATCCGAAATGGATTCCATGTATATCAACCAGTTTGGATACTAGTTGATGTACCACAAGGCATTGTGCCTAATGGTACTTAAAAGTCTTCTAGGAAGACATACATGGATGGCAACATACCAGCTTATAAAGCTAGGCTTTTAACGGAAAGGTATCGTATCAACATTGTGTTGATTACGATTCAACCTTTTACCTGTTGCCACGGTAAATCCATTTGGATAATGCAAGTTATTTGATCCATGATTGGATTATAACAAGCATTAGTTCTTAGAATTATCGTTTTGATATATCATAATGGTGTATGATTTAATTCAAAACGAAAATATTTCTTGTGTATATAAGGAGGTTAGTGGGAGCCCACTGATAGTGGTTGTCCTATAAAATAATGATAATACGTCATTTCTTGGAAATGATATTCCCATAAAATAAATATCATCGAAAGCTTGGCTTTCGCAATACTCTCCTAGAAACCGTACATTGAAAAATTTACGAGACTTGGTGTATCATACACTTTGAGCATATGGATTCACAAACAGCCAGTCCGAGGGATAGTCACTAGATTGATGTTAAGAACATCCGTTAGTATCTTAGAGAACTAAGGATGCTGTCTTAGTCTATGGAGAAGGAGAACTTGAAGTGACTGAGGTCACTGTAGCAATTTCCTATAACCGATAAAGACGACTAAAAGTCGCAAACGGTGCTATATAGTTTGAATAACGGTAAAGTGAGCTGGAAATCTTCCAAGCAAGATACTGTTACCGAATAAGCAACAAATGCGGGTTGTTGCTGCAACTGAAGCAGCAATAGAAGTCATTTGGGTCGATACAAATCTAATTAGATTAGATATAGTTCTGTTAGCAGCTGAGCTAGGCGTCAGCACAGGCTAAAGAATTAATGGTCTCATCAACGATCCAGATACATACTTAGATATTCATCTGATTCATTCGGATCATACATCGTGACGATGTGATGATCGAATAAATCGCATCAAGATGATAATCATGCAAATCCGCTGACGAAAGCTTTTCTCAGCAGTTTGAGCCAACCGTACATAGTTCGGGTGTAGGACACTTGAGTGACTGGCTATGTGCCAAGTGGGAGATTGTTGGACAAAATGACCCATAGCGTCACTATTTGCACAGATCATTGTGTTGTTGTAGCAAATTAACTATGTGACAAGGAAATTGCACTCTCATCATTTGTGATTAGATCACTATAGATATATAATGAAGAGAGGTCCCTATGATTAGTTCCTGGACTGAGAATGAATGAGAACAGTATCAGTCCCCGAAGGTTTAATCATTAAATATCCCTAGTCGTAGTATTATCGAGACAGACAATCGATAATGCGGAATAGGCTAGTATGCACTTGTGCGCGTTGATGAGCACAACGACATAGTTCTCATATATATAAGTATTGGATACTTATGCAAGTGCGATAGGAGGTCGTGTTTCACCGATGGTACGGGAAACAGCTTCGCTCTGGATAGACCCCTCGGAATCCTATTGGTATTATGACTATGGACTATGTGTGTATGGGAATTCACAGAAATAGATCCGAATGGTTATGTATTTGGTCTTAACATGAGACTTGCACCGCTAATGCTTACCAATCAATATACTTTAGTTGAGGTCGTCTAGGACTCTAACCGGTTTCGTGTACGCCGAAGCTGAGTATATTGAGAATCGTAGAGTATTGGGTGTGATGTCAAGATGGAAGTATCACTCCAGTCATAGTGGAGATGATGTCACGCAGGATACGGTATTAGTGCTCTTAAGTGCTGGCCGGCCATCGGGATTTATGACAAGGTCATGTATATCCGATTATAGAGACTAGTTACCATACATCCGACATGTGTTTCGGACGGGGCAGACACTTATCCAGCCCCAGCCCTAGCACGTGACTATCCGATACTGGGCCGATATACACAATACTTCGGTATACTACGCTTGATATAGATCTATATATTCCTGTAAGAATATTTCTGGAGAATTGGGTAGGCATGGCGCTTTGCTAGAAGCCAACCTTGTCTTGTAAATCGGTATAAACGTAGTACGAGGTACTTACGTGTTCGGATAGTCTGACAACCGTATTTACTGCCAACATATCCGGAGAATCTCATGGGTCGCTTCCTGAAGATTCACCGATGATGTATAACTCGCACTATATTAATCTGGGATTAATTAGTAGAGAAGAAGATTAATTTCTAGAGAGAGAAAATTAATCTGGGATTAATTACGGAGATATTTTATCTGGGATAAAATTTAATTAAAGAGAGAGTACGATTAATTTGGAATTACTCGATAAAATAATATATTCGATATATTATTAGAAATTGGATTTCGACGCGGAATTAAAATTAGATTTTAATTCAGCGAACGAATTAATTTAGAATTAATTCGTTAGCGACGTGAATAGTGATTTCGCTAGGCGTAATCATTTAATTATAATTACGACGCGACAGAAAATTCGTTAATTTGGAATTAGCGAACCCGAGCCCGAGAGTTATTGCGAGCGCATTCGCATTTCGAATTCGAGTGCGGCACGCAAGTCACATCAATCGTCAAATCACTAGTCGCATCAATTGTCAAATCACTTGTCACTTTGGTGATGTGACATGACATGTTGTCACTTTAATAAAGTGAAGAGATGTGATGTGAATAGTGATGTGCAATGATTGAAAGCTTTTAAAAGGCTTGAGATGGAATATAACATTATTTTATTCCTTGCCTTTTTGACTTTTGAATTAAAGTTGAGCATATGTCTTATTTATTTACTTGGTAAATATTAATAAAATGATATTATACAAAATCATTTCTTCTCTCTCTCCTACCAATTTTACGTTCACTTTTTTTGGTCTTTTGGAGCCAAAAAACTCTTCTTCTTCTCTCACACGGTCTCAAGACCGATTCTTCATCTAATTTCTTCTGGTTTGCCGATCAAAATTTGAGAAGCAAATGAAGAAGAGTAGTGCTAGCACACCTTGGGTTATATTATGGTGATAGGGAAACGAATTTGTGAGCATGGAAAAGCTTGAAGCTTGGAGCTTCAATGGAGTCCATGCATGGCCGAATCTTGGAGAGGAAGACAGCCCCAAAACCGAGCAATCCAGCAGCACATGAGCTCCTTACCGCGAGTTTGAGAAGCTTGAAGGCCTGTGTTCTTCATTTCATCAAAACCCATCAATGTAGTATGAATTCCGCCTTACTCCTTTTTGTATTCAACTCGTTTTTTATGCATGTTTATGATCTGTGGACTTGATTGAACATCAACAACAACATGTACTGGTCTCAACGGATTTGACTAACCGACCCATGTTAGCAAATCTTGACCAGGAACTATGTTTGATAATAATCATATAGCAGTGACACTTCCCAATGTCAATTACAAACTAACTTTGTAACTGTGTACTGCATTATATATTATCGGGCCTTTGTCTAATATATACATATCACTAAACCACATTTAGTTTCAATCTAATCGTAATCAGATCGAATACGTATATAAGAACAAGAGGTGCAACCATAAATAAGTAATATTATGGAATAAGGGGATGTTCGTATTCATGAATCAGACATAAATACGGTCCGGATTGGTGCTCTGAGCACCAACCCCAACAATTTCTCCCATTTGCTCTAGTGCCAATCCACGGTATCATATACACGTCTCAATGTGCATCGTATGCACATGGTCCTCAAAAGCTCACCCAGTACTTAAGAGGTAGGCAACAAAAACAAGTCCGCTATGACATATTGAGTTTGTCAAACAAACTCTATCGTTTCCCTTAGTCAACATCATTCATATTTTGTAGAATCTAGATTATACATTAATATGACTCTGATGCTACATCAGTATTGTGCTATAGCTACGAGTTGTCCAAGTATTTAAGGATCAAATCCAAAATACTATGAAGACAACCGTAAGCACAATCACAATTCAAAAAACTTCTAATTTAAAAGGTCACTATGCAACTTCATAAGTCAATATTTCAAAGTTGCATTTGATTCCACTAAATAGTAGAATCCTTCGTGACACTCCCACTGCATCTTTGTGACTCTTTATGACGTAGACTGTCTAACTTCATAATTAGTCTCAAAACTATATGAACCTAATGGTTGCAGACTAGATTCTCCATGAATTAAAAACTCGTTCTTAATATCTCAAAGATCACAAAGAACGTGTTTCAAGATCCATCATATGGTCTATAAGATGTCAAATAACTCGTAACAATTACGATTAAATCGACATCGATAATCGCATGTAATAAAGTATTCACTATGTCATCATCAAATGATACATAACATTGTTTATACATTCTAATCAATATCTCTTTCGAAAAAGGAATCATCATTTACGAAAGATGAATACTATGTATAAGACATACAATAACTGTCATACAGATAGCCTTGTTATGTCATTCATTAGATCATATCTAATGTACGACTAATAGGGGTATCTCACTAGTCTCCATGTTTCATATATATATAAAACTTTATATCAAATATAACGAGACTACTCCCCACTGCTTTCACGGAGTAAAGAAGACTTAGGTAATCTTTTACCTCATAAACATCTCATTATTACTATAATAATGACAATGTCGTTAAGATATAAACTAGAAAGTAATATGTACGCTCCCACTAACCCTTCTAATCATATATGTATTCTATATACTTTGACAAGATCAGACAATCTGACGATATCAAAAATAGAGAACACATACTTCTGGAAGACTTATCCGAGTCTACAATAGGCTCTATAAGCTAGCACACTAAACTGCGATCTCAGCAGAACACAAACTCTAGGGACATTTCAGAATGAACTCTTCAAA
>SKCR01041096.1:0-15888 GCA_019454045.1 Zanthoxylum bungeanum
GGTAAAAGGCAATTTCATTACTACATAGTTAATTTTGTACAATAATACAATATCATTTACAAAATAGTGACGCTATGGGACATTACTGTCTAACACCAAGCTCCAAGCTTTCGTGATGGTATTCCAAGCCCACGGGTGGGTTCCCTATCACCTTCGCAAGACCCTTTTATGTGCTAGCACTTGGTGATTTTTGCCACAAAAATCACCTTGCTTCTCCTCCATTTTCACGGCAAAACCAGAAGACAGAAGATTAAGCAGCCCCTTTGGGCGAGAGAGAGAAGAAAGAGATGAGAGAAATGTATTTGGTTGGTAAGGATTTATGTATCTAATACCAAATAATAAAATAACATTATATGTCATTCAAGCTTTCAAAAAGCTTTCCAACCACTTCCATCAACTCACATCACTCATTCAAATTGTCACATCACTCAAAGTGACATGCGATTTGACGCTTGATGTGACTAATGATTTGACGCTTGATGTGACTTGCGTGCCGCGCTCGAATTCGAAATGTGAATGCACTCACAAACACTCTCGGGCTCGGATTCGCTAATTCTAAATTAACGAATTTTCCATTGCGACGTAATTAAAAGATTATGCCAAGCGAAATCACTATTCACTTCGCTAACGAATTAATTCTAAATTAATTAGTTCGCCGGAATTAAAATCCGATTTTAATTCCGCGTCAAAATCCAATTTCGTATAATATATCAAATATATTATTTTATCGATTAATTCCAAATTAATCGTTATCTCTCTTTAATTGAAATTTTATCCCAGATAAAATATTTTCATAACTAATCCCAGATTAATTTTCTCTCTCATCTAATTAATCCCAGATTAATAAAGTGCGAGTCATACGTCATCGGTAAATCTTCAGGAAGCGACCCTTGAGATCCCCGGATATGTTGGCAGTAAATTCGGTCGTCGGACTATCCGAACACATGAGTACCTAGTATTACATTTGTACCGATTTACAAGACAAGGTTGGCTTCTAGCAAAGCGCCATGCCTACCCAATTCTCCAGATATATGATTACAGGAATAAGCGATCTATATCAGGCGTAGTATACGTAGTATTGCATATTTCGATCCAGTATCGTATGATCACATGCAAGGCCTAGGGCTGGTACAGTGTCTGCCCCGTACGAAGCATATATCGGATTACGAGCAACTAGTCTCTTTATTATCGGAAAATCATGACCAAGTCATATTATCCCGATGGTTGCAACCCTTTAGAGAACCAGTTCTGTATCCCTACGCGATCATCATCTCCATATGACTGGAGTGATACTTCCGTCTTGACATCACACCCAACACACTACGATTCTCAATATACCCAACAGAGGCGTACACAGAACCTGTTAAAGCCCTGGACGACCAAAACCAAAGTATATTGATTGTCGCAAGTATTAGCGGTGTAAGTCTCAGGTTAAGACCAAATACACCTACCCTGATTTCGGACTTCCATAGACACATAGTCATACTACTAATGGAATTCCAATGGGGTCTATCCAGAGCGAAGCTGTTTCCCGTACCATCGGTAAAACACAACCTCCTATTACACTTGCATGAGTATCCTATACCCAAATATATGAGAACTATGTCGTTATGGCCTCACAACACGCACAAGTGTAATACTAGTCTTTTACGCATTATCGATGTCCAATATCGATAATACTCTGACTAGGGATATTTTATGATTTATCCTTCGTGGACTGATACTGTCTCATATCATCTCATTCCAGGAACAAATCATAAGGACCTCCTATCATTTATTTATCTTGGTGATCTAATCACAAATAATAAGAGAGCAATCTCATTTGTCACATAGTTAATTTGTACAACAACACCATGATCTGTACAAATAGTGACGCTATGGGTCATAATTGTTCAACAAAGACATCTAGGTTGGTTAGACCTACCGATCCAATTCTCCAAGACAAAATCATCGAGTTGGCTTACTTAAAAATTAAGCTGCGACAGAGCCTTGGCACACACATACTAGGAGTCTAGTTCAGATCACGCACTCAAATGGTCAGATTTGAATATTAAGTACTTTGAAGGTTCTTTGGTTTCGACGCGAAGCATCTGTTGAGGATGAAAATATGTTTAGCTATCAGGACTATCTCATAAGAGGCAATACAACATGTTTATATGCGACATCACATCAGAATCAATCTTGAAAATGGAGTATAGGGCAAGGCCCACATCAGTATCAATCTGGGGGCGAGACCCACATCTGTATCAGTTTGGGGGCGAGGCCCACATCTGTATCAGTTTGGGGGCGAGGCCCGCATCAGTATCAGTCTGAGGGCGAGGCCCACATCGGTATCACTTTAGGGGCGAGGTCCACATCAGTATCAGTCTGGGACAAGGCCCACATCAGTATCAGTTTGGGGCGAGGCCCGCATCAGTATCAGTATGGGGCGAGACCCACATAGGTATCAGTCTAGGGGCGAGGCCCACATCAGTATCAGTCTGGGGCGAGGACCACATCAGTATGAGTTTGGGGGCGAGGCCCACATCAGTATCAGTTTGGGGGCGAGGCCCACATCAGTATCAGTCTGGGGCAAGGCCCACATCTGTATCAGTTTGGGTGCGAGGCCCACATCAGTATCAGTTTTGGGATGAGTCCCAGGGTTGGGGCCTACATCAGCATCGGTATCAGGTTTGGGGATGAGTCCCAGGGTCGAGGCCCATATCATCAGTAGTTTTGGAACGTCACATCACATGATCTATTTTGGCCAAGTGCAAGCAACGAATAGCAAAAAGCTAAATCGAGTCTGGGGGCGGCTAGTCAACCACCCCGCGAATAAGGGATTTATCGAGAACTTGAGCAATGAGACTAAAGGAAACTGAGCAATCACCAAGAGAGAATCGACAGAAAGGAACTATGAGCAAGCCTAGGGGGCGACAAAAGACTTTTGCAAGCAAATGGCACCAAGGAGCACAAGGAAGGCCTAACCCATCAGAATAGGAAACATATCCATGCATACATGCATACATATCACATACATGCAATTTTTGTTCGCATGTTTGTAGCGGTAAAGACCATCTCATCAAGTAACGGTTAAAAAATAAGCCACATTCTCGCACATCACGGTTCGAAAATGGCACTCCAAAATGGAGCACACACAACAAATGCCGAAAATGGCGCTACAAAATGGAGCACACACAACAGATGCCGAAAATGGCATTCCAAAATGGGGCCCACACAACAGATGACGAAAATGGCACTCCAAAATGGAGCACACACAACAGATGCCGAAAATGGCGCTCTAAAAATGGACCACACACAACAAATGCCGAAAATGGCACTCCAAAATGGGGCACACACAACAGATGCCGAAAATGGCGCTCCAAAATAGGACACACAGGACAGATGCCGAAAATGGCGCTCCAAAATGGAGCACACACCACAGATGCCGAAAATGGCGCTCCAAAATGGAGCACCACAACAGATGTTGAAAATGGCGCTCCAAAATGGAGCACACACAACAAATGCCGAAAATGACGCTCCAAAATTGGAGTACAGTCCGAAAATGGACCACCAGATCTACTCAGTTCGAAGCATCAGGCAAGTCAGGTGGCAGCTGGCGAGCCAGGTAAGTAAAAATGCGTTGCATAAACTTTGATAGGATTGTCATTGTCAAAAACTGCACAAGTCCCATCAAAGTGGGGGCGACTGTAGGCATTGCATTTTTGCATATAAGTCCTGATGATGAGTCTCACATGGAGACACTACCTTTTTAAATTGTGGAAGTCGCGGGAAACGGACGTCGGAAGGGAAGAGTCAGGAATTGACATCTTATTGGATGTAATTCGCTTGTTTAGCTTTGGGTTTGCTTGTTGGACCTCTGTTTTAAAACACATCCCTAGCCCAAAACCAAAGCCACACGGCCATCTAGCCCAAAACCAAAGCCACACGGCCACCTAGCCCAAGCTCATTAAATCACATCCAATAATAATTAAAACATTTAAAACACATGTCAAAAATTAAATTAAATCAAATTAAATTAAATCAAATCCAATTAAATCAAAACAAATATCATTCCTAAACTAAATTAAATCAAATCAAATCTCATAAATCACATTCCTAATTAAATTAAATCACATGCCTAAACTAATGAAATCAAATCAAATCCCAATAATCATCTTCCTAACTAAAATAAATTACCTCCATAATTAAAGATATCATTTCCTTACGATACACAAATTAAATATTCCCCCCATAATTACAATATTCTTTCCCTACCTATACAAGGATAACCCCAACCATCTCCTATAAAAAAAAAAAACACAAGCCAAACCCTTGGACCTTGGCTCATTCTCACGAAAACACAAAGAAAATAACCTAGCATCCATACGGCACCAAAACCCTTAGCCTCTCTCTCTCTCACTCAGCCTTCTCCCATCTCATATCACTATTGGCAAAACAATAGCCCCTTGTTTCAACGCATAAAGCCCTCACACATGCACCTTCCACTCACGCCTAGCCACACAGCCCTCATCAGCTCTCACACTAAAGTCACCTTCACCTGCCTCCCTTCACACCCAGCAGCCATACACCTCACGCATAAACACATAGCCCCCACCCAGCAGGCCGTTCACACAGTCTTCCTCCAAACTATCGGATTCTGCCCCTGAAACTCTCCCAATCCACTACCGCAAATTGCCCAATATAAACCCCTCAAATTACCATAAAAACTACCCAGTTCTGCACCTAAACATCAACGAAAATACCCCTGAAACAGTCACTGAAACAGCTCTTGAAACACCCCCTGAGACAGCCCTTATAACCACCAAAAAAACCCCTAAATCAGCCCCTGAAATAACCTCTGAAACAGCCCCTGAAACAGCCCCTGAGACAGCCCCTGTAACCACCGAAAATACCCCTAAAACAACCCCTAAAATAGCCCCTGAAATAGCACTTGTAACCACCGAAAATACCCCTGAAACAGCCCCTGAGTCACGCCCAAACCGTGATCAGAAACAGCCGTGAAACAGAGTAAAACAGCAGCCCGAAACAGCGAAGTAACTAAGGAAATCTGAAAACAAGTAAATTAAAAAAGTTACTGAGCGTCAACCCTTCCGACAACCGCGAAACGCACTTCTAAGAGACAACTTAAGAGGTTAGACCTGAGGGCACCCTTTTTATTTATTCTCCTTTATTTTCATTTATTTTCTTACTTTATTTCGCATGAGTATTGTGGATTGGTGTATGATATGACTTTCAGATGAATGGAATATGTGTTCTCTCTTGCGGTATATCGGATGGAAACCCAGACATAAATTCCGTAGCCGAATTCGAATGGACGGTAGTGCTGTCTGTACTTGGGAAACAACTCCACGTACCACTCGAGAGACCCACATATTTCGTTTCATCCAACCTTGTGTTTGAGCATGATTTAGTCGTTAGTATGTTATTTATTTTTAAGCACGATTTAGTCGTTAGTATGTTATTTCTTTATGTATGATTTAGTTATTTGCTTTCGCATTAGGAATTTAATTTACATTTATGTTTAGGTTGTTATTTATTTTTTCGTGTTTGATAATTCAATATGCTCATAAGATTATTGTGTGTTATCGTGTGTTTGCAGTCATGATGACTTACATTTAAAGCATGCAAACTTAGATATATGGTTTATTCTCTTGAATGCGAACTAGATATAGGTTATATTTGAATATATATGTTGCGTAGACTCGGTTAAGTTATTGCAAAAATTATTTTATTAAGGGACCATTCCAAACCCAACGGTTTGAGGTCTTCCCTTGCGAGGGGTGAGTGCGACCTTAAATAATTTTCCCGGTTCACACCAGGTGGTGACTTCATTATTCTCCGGTTTAGTCCCCCGTGGGCTACTCCGTACTCCCGACTAGGTCGCGAACCTAGAACAGCGTCGCCGATTTATGTGTCCTACACGTACGAAGCATATATCGGATCACAAGCAACTAGTCTCTATAATCGGATAATCATGACCTTGTCATATTATCCCGATAGTTGCAACATAATAGAGAACAAGTTCTGTATCCCTGCGTGATCATCATCTCCATATGACTGAAGTGATACTTCTGTCTTGACATCATACCCAATACACTATGATTCTCAATAAACCCAGAAGAGGTGTACACAGAACCTGTTAAAGTCTCGGATGACCAAAACCAAAACGTATTGATTGTAGCAAGTATTAGCGATGCAAGTCTCAGGTTAAGTCCAAATACACCTACCTTGAATTGGATTCCCATAGACACATAGTCATACTACCAATGGGATTCCGATGGGTCTATCCAGAGCAAAGCTGTTTCCGTACCATCGGCAAACACAACCTCCTTTCACACTTGCATAAGTATCCAATACTTAAATATATTAGAACTATGTTGTTACGCTTCCATAACACACACAAGTGTAATACTAGTTTATTCCACATTATCGATGTCTAGTCTCGGTAATATTACGACTAGGGATATTTAATGATTAAACCTTCGTGGATTACTATTGTCTCATATCTTATTAATCTGGTACTAATCATATGGACTTTTGTCATTTATATATCTTGGTAATCTAATTACAAATGATAAAAGAGCAATTTCCTTTGTCACATAGTTTATTTGTACAACAACTACATGTTCTGTACAAATAGTGATGCTATGGGTCATAATTGTCCAACATGAATCTCTGGGTCGAGGCCCACATTATCAACAGTTTTGGGAATGAGTCCCAGGGTCGAGGCCCACATTATCGACGGTTCGGCAGGGTCGAGGCCCACATTATCAACAGTTTTGGGAATGAATCCCAGGGTCGAGACCTATATTATCAACAGTTCGGGAATGAAGCCCAGAGATCGAAGCATCTCACACCTAGGATGGTTCGGGAATGAAGCCCAGGGGTCGAAGCACATCACCATCAACTCAACTCAGTTCGGGAATGAAGCCCAAATATCGAAACATCTCACACCCAGGATGGTTCAGGAATGAAGCCCAAGGGCCGAAGCACCTCGCCATCAACTCAACTCAGTTCGAGAATGAAGCCTAGAGATCGAAGCATCTCACACCCAGGATGGTTCGGGAATGAAGCCCAGAGGTCAAAGCACATCGCCATCAACTCAGTACAGTTCGGGAATAAGCCCAGAGATCGAAGCATCTCACACCAGATGGTTCGGGAATGAATCCCAAGGGTCAAAGCACCTCGCTATCAACTCAACTTAGTTCGGGAATGAATCTCAGAGATCGGAGCATCTCACACCCAATGGTTCTGGAATGAATCCCAGGGGTCGAAACACCTCGCCATCAACTCAACTCAGTCTGGGAGTGAATCCCAGAGATCGAAGCATCTCACACCCAATGGTTCGAGAATGAATCCCAGCAGTCGAAGCACCTCACCATCAACTCAGTCCTGGAATGAATTCCAGAGATCGAAGCATCTCACCCTTGATGGTTTGGGAATGAATCCCAGGAGTCGAAGCACCTCGCTATCTACTCAACACAGTTCGGGAAGAAATCCTAGAGATCGAAGCATCTCGCAGGGATGAACCCCAAGGGTTGAAGTATCTCACCATCAAATCAGCACAGTTGAGTAATGAATCCCATAGATCGAAGCATCTCACACCCGATGGTTTGGGAATGAAGCCCAGGGGTCGAAGCACCTCACCATCAACTCAACTCAGTTCGAGAATGAATCCCATAGATAGAAGCATCTCACACCCGATGGTTCGGGAATGAATCCCAAGGGTCGAAGCACCTCGCCATCAATTCAACTCGATTCGGGAATGAATCCCAGAGATCAAAGCATCTTGTAAAAATAGCAAAACAATAGGTAAGTCTGGTAAGTAAAAATACATGCACGACTTTGATAGGGTTGTCACTGTCACAAACTCAACAAGACCCATCAAAGTGGGGGCGACTGTAGACACTGTATTTTTTCATAAGCCCGATGATGAGCCTCGTATGGAGGCACTACCTGAAAAGTTATGGAAGTCACGGGAAACGAATATCGGAAGGAAAAACTTCAAAATTAGCACCTCATTGGATTCAGACTCACTAGCCAGCCTCGAATTCGCTCACTCAGTTTCTGTTTCAAACCTTACCCTCGACCCAAAACCCCTGCAACCTATGAAAGCCCATACAATTCATGCCCACTCCAAACACCACACAAAGCCCATGCAGCACACGACTAAGGCCCATGAAATCCACTATGCACGCCCAAATAAAGGAAAACCCCATGCAATTCACATGTTCAAATCCCCTCAGACCACTTTCCAATTTAACAAGATATGAAATCCCAAGCATTCCACATGCTAAAATCCCTTCAAATGACTTTACAATTTAGTGAGATTTTGGAGAACCCATCTAATTGAACAAGAGATTGTATCCCAAAATAATATATTACCCCAATCAATGTGATTTATTTCCATGATTTGGATGTCCCTTGTCATTATAAAAAGGAGCAATCACCAAACTTGAAAGTGGGGCTCCTTTAGGCGTGAAACACATGAAGAAAAACCCAAGGTTTTACACGGCAATCATCACACAAAAAACCCTACTACTTCCTCTTTTTTTTTTGACGGGAAACAACAAGAACATCGCAAAACACCCTAAGGAGACCGAAACAACACACATAAAATACCCCATCACTGAGAAACAACAAAAAAAAACCGCACCAAAACCAAACATAAACCACCAAAAACCGTGAAAGGGAAGCCAGTAAACAATGCAAAAACAACCACCAGAACCAGCCAGCAAATAATAAAAAAACAACCACAAAACAAGCCAAAAAATAACCAAAAAAATAGTCCCAAAATACAACCAATACAACCAGCCCAAAAATAGTGAAGAAAATACCAAAAAACAAAAGAAAACAGTCCCAAAATACAACCAAAATAGCAGCAAAAAAATAGCAAAAATAGCAGCCAAAAACAGAAAAAATAGCAGCCTAAAAACAACCAAAACAGCAGCCTTAAACACCAAATATAAACAGCAAACAGCAAGCAGAAAATAGCAAAACAGTGAGTGAAACAGCGAACCAGAAGCAGCAAATAGTGAACCAGCTTCAATCCTTCCGGTGACGGCCTAACGCACTTCTGAGAAAGCAACTTAAAAGATAAGACTTGAGGGTACCCTTTACAATATTTTTTTATAGTTCCGGACGCTGCGTGCCTGGCTAGACGTGAAATACGTGCAGCCGGGTATGCAAAGTCCTACATTAAAGACAGCCACATTTCTGGTCACATTTTTTCTTTCTTTGGCATTCCGTTATTTAACTTTTTTATTTATTTATTCATAGTTATTTTATTATTTCGCATTTAGTTTGTTATTTATCTTTTTGTCTATTTATTTTTATTTTATTATTTTGCCTTTATTTTATTTGTTCATGTTGGTGATTATCCGCATATGCATTATTATATTATTTCACGCATATTTTTTATTTACATTGCATTAATTTTTATGTGTGTTATTATCCCTTGCGGTATATCGGATGGAAACCCAGACGTAAATTTCGTAGCTGAATCCGAATGGACGGTAGAGCGGTTTGTACTTGGGATACAACTCCACGTGTCACTCGGGAAATACTCATATATGCGTGATTAACTCCCCTTTTTTGTTTGCTATTTATTTATTGATGTTTTTCCTGTTCTTTTATTATGATTTTTGTTATCGCGCCTTGTATTTCTTAACTTAATATGTTTTGGAACTATTATTATCAATATTTATGGGTGTGCAAATTTGTGTTTATTTGAATTACCTTGCATGAACTGTATAAGACTTGGCTATACCATTGTGTGAACTCGTCCATTATACTGGCATAAGTAAATGACCATTCTGAACCCAACGGTTTGAGGTCTTCCCTTGAGAGGGGTGAGTGCGGCCTTAAATCTTTTCCAAGTTCACGCTAGGTGGCGACTCCTTTATTCTTCGATTTAGTCCCCCGCGGGCTACTCCATACTCTTTACGGGCTGTGAGCCCAACAGTGTCGTGGTCGCCAAGCATCATAGGCATAGCGATAAACCCCGCTTCACTCCTACAGTAAGTGCATTCCAAATCTCTTTTGCAGTCATATTCTCTACAACGGTAGATAACACAAAATCTTCCAAAGCTAGATACAATTTTCCCATAGTATTGTCATCAATATCCTTCCATTTTTCATTAATCATTCCATATGGTCTCTCTCCAATTGCCGCCAAGAAATAGTCTTTTCTCAGGATTGCTTTTATTTTATGTTTCCATGAGGAAAAGTTTCTTCCGTTAAACTTCTCAATTTCTTACTTTCCTTCCATGTGTCTTATGACGATCAGCTTCTCACTTGGACCGATTTTTACTATTTCACCATGAATATGACTGTATACAATATCGTATAGGGAATAATACCATATACATGAATAATATCCTATACGTAAATAGTACCATATTTGTGAATAGCACTGTATATGTGAATAGTATCATATACGTAAATCGTACAGTATATTGAATAGTATTTTATCGATATGTGAACAGTCTCCGTAAATAGTCTCTGTGAACGATAACCCTAAACCTGAAACGCTGATACCACTGTTAGGGAATCGTGGGCTGAATCTATCACGCAAGTAAAGTGAAATTGAGAATAATTATTATTTCAGGTGGCGTTACCTACCATATAACAATACAATAATAATTATGAGGCTTAGCCTACCATAAATATTAACAGTAAAATAAATCAATGAGAAATAGATTTAACGTGGTAAAACCCTAAATTTGAGCGAAACATCCACGGGAAAATGGAGAAGAATTTTTCAACATCTCTCTAAATACAAGGAGTGAACTATCTCACATTTTCTTAGAATATATGAATTACAACTCTCTCACAAACTCTTACGAAGAAAATCTCTCTTATAATATAGACGAATTGGTTGAGAATTGAATGAATAAAATAATGAAATGAAGCCTTTATTTATATGAATGAGATTCACTGTACAAATAGTGAATTTTAATTTTTTATTATTTTCTTTTTATGTATGTGGGACACCCACATAATTAATATATTTTATATATACAATTATTGCACCTTTCGGTGCAATAATTAACACCTTTGAATTGAGAATTTTACATAACAATGGCAACGATAAGAATGTTTCTAACATTGTTTTTTGACATTCTTGACAGGTTGGAGTTTAAAAATCTTCTCTCACCAATATAAGGAGAAGACAGAAATCAAATGAAGGTTTAAAGTTTATGAGAATTCGAATTTGTCACAAGGTTCTAACCCTATGCGGAATAAATCACAATAAACTAAGACAAGTCTTAATTATTGTTACTATGGATTATTAAGATAATCAATCACCCTTTAATCTAACAATTATGAATAATATAATTATTGTTAGGGTTAGTGCTCGGAGTGCCAATCCGGATCGTATTTATGTCCGATTCATGAATACGAGCAATTCTTTTTTCCATAATATTACTTATTTAACGGTAGCACATCTTGTCTTTTATATACATATTCGATCTAATTACGATTAGATTGAAATAAATATGATTTAGTGATATGTATATATTAGACAAAGACCTGATAATATATAATGTAGTGCGCAGTTACAAAGTAATTTATAATTGACATTGGGAAGTGACACTACCCGAAATATATTATCAAATATAGTTCCTGGTCAAGATTTACTAACACGGGTCGGTTAGTAAAATCCGCTGAGACCAGTACACGTCGTATATCGAGAATTGGTCCAATGGTTTATCCCAATGAACCATGAGTCTGGGGAGACTCGTATAGACGTGTAGGTGTTTATATGGGATAAACACTGAACGACTCACCAAAGATTTTCTAATAGATGGTACACCAACGTCAATAGGAATCTTCTCGATTCAAGTGAGCATAGTGCTCCTTCGACTTGAGATATCATTGTGGATGTATAAGGTATCCTCCACACTTTGATGGCAGTCATGTCACCGATCTATTTAGATCAGACCCTCGCTTGTTCGTTGGGTTTGGACTGATCCTCATGATATCATGTGCGTATCAAGATAGGATCCGTCAGTTCTTTGTACAGAGCATAGGTATTCAATGTGCAATTAGTAATCTGTTAAATCCTTGGGCCCGTGGTACACAGCAGAAGTTAGTTCTAGGTGTTATTTAAGAGATTGCTAATAGAATCGTCGACGAGATTAAACCTAAAGAGATTTGATGTTTATATCTACATCTCTAGGATAATCCGGATACTTGTGACAGAAGGATTATACCTATGCAATGACCTCGACCTGTATGGTTCAGAGATTTTATCCGTGTTCGTCATAATTTACGGGTGGGTAGATTATGGACATGAAATTGGATTTCATGACGGATATGCCTGAACCTAGAGAGTCTCACTAATGAGATATATTCGTAGGGCACTAGGACAACTTTTATAAATAATACTGATTATTTATAAGTCGTTTAACCGTTAAACGAAAATACATGCTTTTGAGATCTTTCGGCCATTTATTAAATTTCGAATTGTGATATTTGACATTTATTATTAATATATGTATTTTGATTATTTAATATAAATATAATACATATATTTAAGATATTTTTATTTAATTATTTGATTATTTAAATGTTAAATAATTAAATTAATTAAATATTTAATATATAGTTTACTTTAATTAAGTAAACTAAATTGCTTATTTTAATTGGTTTTCTTGGCCAATTTTGATTGGTTAAATTGGTATGATTTAATTGGATTATTTGTTATAAACATTAATTTGATTAATGGTTTTACACCACAAAAATAATTAAATCATTTTCCAAATAATTAAAACAAAAATTGAAAAATGTGGCCATTGTTTTTTCCTTCATTATTCGATAATTTGGGAAATTATATAAGCCATTTTTGTTTTTTGTTTTACAATCTAAGAACCCTAAAAACACAAAATACAAAGAAATGAAGAGAGAAAAATGAGAAAAGGGAAAGAAAGGCTTGCAAAATAAGGATTTTAGTAAGTTTTTATTACCTTTTACTTTATGAAAATTGTTTATTTCATACTAAGCTTCAACTTGTTTAGCTTAATTTCTTCTCTACTTGGATGTATTTTGATGATTGGGAGCATGATTGAGAGATGGAAGCATGTATGTTAATTAAGATTGCTTTAGAATTGTTTATTAAGCATTCTTTTTGCCATATTGATGGAAGTTGCCATTCTAGAGTTTCTTAGCCACTCATAAATGACCTAGAATCATTCTTGAGTTGTTTCATGATGGTGAGACTTGTTTGGTGTGGAAATAATTGAATTAAAGTGTTGAATTTAATTAATTTGGTGTTAATTTGCCAATTTGTGGAAATTATAAAATTAGGGTTCATAACCCGCTCCAAATTTAGGGCTTTTCATATATGTGTTAATTAATGATGTGTATATGATGCATATAAATTTTAGTGTTGATTGGACTTGATCTTGATTTGTTTTGAATCAATTTGAACTAAAGTGCAATTCTTGGAAAGTTGAAGGACCTATTCGGTAATTTTGACATGTATAAATCATTTTGGTAGGGATTGGAAATCACCTAATTATGTATTTGACTAATTAGGACTAAAATGATCAAAATGAAAATTTGTAGGGGCATTTCTGTAAATATTGAAAAATTGGAAATTTTTCAGATTTTCAGTTTTAATGTATAATTGATGTAAAAATAATTTTAGTTGTGATTCGAAATCATCTAAGCTTGTTTTGAACAAGTCAGGACTAAAATGATTAAAACGGAAAGCTTTATGGTTTTATGGTAATTTACTGAAATTATTATTTCCGGGTTAAAGATTTTTATTTTTGAGTATTGAGTGATTAAAATAAGTGATTAAAATAAGTAAGTTTATTTTAATTAGCCAAGAAATATTAAAGAAATCGGAAAATTTTGATTTTCCGAGTTCCGCTGCGTAACCGGGTATTTTACCCAAAATCTGAACAAAAATGGTATCAGAGCAGGTCTGAACCTAGACACAAGATATGAAAACGCCTTTAAATTCAATGTTTAATTATGTCTTTCCATAATGCTTGCTTGTGTTTAATTAATTTGATTAAATTAAATGCATAACATCTTTTTTAGGAATATCCCCGCTTAGAATAAGATTGTTAAGTAAGGTGTATTGGATGCATGTTTCTTGGTCGTCTTGTCAATACGGTTTATGAGTAACTTTCTATGGCTGCATTTGAGATCGTGCCAAAGCAGTGAGGGTGTAGTTGATAGAATTTTATCCATGCCGGATGTATATTTGATACTAGACAAATTCAAGTGAAAGTGGAAATCCTGAACGTGCCAAAGCTGTCAAGACTACATCGGTAGCTCGAGTTTGTCATTGGCAAGTAAAGCCTTGATACGCCTCCTTGTGAACGTGCCAAAGCTGTCATAACGAGAAACAGTCAGGACCAAGACCAGGAGTCACTGGTGAGTGATTGACAATGAGTTCTCGACCTAATGAATATACGTAGGCGAGACTATGCCAAAGCTGTGAGTTGAAATATATTCATGGGATCCTATTCTCACTATGGAATTTGATTTAATTATTGAATTCTCGTTCTCTGTTGGGGATTACGGTATTATGTAAAGTAGTGGGAGACACTGCTGGGTTAAAAATCCATAACTAAAGCAGTGTGTAATTTTATGAAATTTGCTGCTTTTTTTTCCTTTATTCTATATTGTTAATAGAATTATACTTCTAATCTACTGCATGCATATTATTTGAATATGTTTTCTGACTTTACTTATGATTGCGAATTTTTAGAATAGGTTCAAGAATGACAGTAGACTTAGATATTGTTAGATTAGTTAAAACCATCGGGAACTGTTGTTCCGATTTTCTTGAAAATCAAGATGGTTAGTGACTTAGTTACTAAGTCACGATTAGGTAATCTAAATGGATATATGCTTTTGGATATGATAGTCTGGAAAAAATAGTTTCTTGTGCGGTAAGAATTGACGTGAATTAGTTCATGTCTCGAGATTCTTGACTGGCATTAAGAAAACCGTATTAGGTATTTGTTTATCTTATAATGACGCTTCTTGGATTTAGTGACTTTTAGAAGTCATGTGTCTGACAGAGTTTGCTAATCAATTATTTGCAATTGTTGTGAATAGTTTAAGGCAAATTATAAAGCTTAAAAAAAAAAAGATGCGTGTAGTTGCGTATAGAGAATATCGATTCTTACAATAGGATAACTATAGGTATTGGATACCAGATCTCTCGTCTAGTTAATTAAAATAATGTTTAATGATTGTTTTGATATTTGATATCAGAACTTGTGTCTATTGTTTAGTTACTTGTTCTTTATAAACAGTTGTTACATATTTTAATACGACTAGTAGTGTCATTGATATAAAGATAAACATTAAGAAAAATATTCGGTTAACTAAATAACTTAGACCCGTGCTTTATGAGTTTTATCACATAAGCATTAGATGCTTGTTCCTTATAGTAAAGGATGGTCTGATACGAGATCACACCATATATCCTTATCCATTTAATGAATATTGTATTCAGGATGTGATTAAATCTCATTTAACCAATGATTCTCATTGGACCACAGATTTATTGAAATAAAACATTGGATGTATGTTGTTTAATGAATTAGAAATTTCCTTAGATAGTTTTCTTCAATTCGTAACTTAGTTAATGATTTGGCATGACTTAGTTACGTGTTTCTAATAGAGAACATCTTGAACATCTTGAATTGTTCAAGAACTTTCAATATGTTTCTGATGAAAAGTGGATAGAATATTTTGAATGGTTCAAAGATATTCTATTTGTAGTGTTGAAAACTATATCTTCAAAATTCATCGTTAATATTTGAAATTGTTCAAGGATGTTTGATATGATCAAACATATGAATTTATGACAATTAGTTCTAAAGTTATTTAATGAATGTGATTCTTACTCAA
>SKCR01041097.1:0-15865 GCA_019454045.1 Zanthoxylum bungeanum
CCCCAATGGGCCTCCTGTTCAGACCATAGAATTTTCTATTCTTGGCCTCTTCTACCTCAATATCCATGACAGTTTCCCTCAACTGCCGAAAGTCTGTAATCATGGAGGTCATCCTCCTCAACTTGCAGTAAATGGAGGGCTTGATTGTTGGATAATATGACCCATAGCGTCACTATTTGTACAGATCACGGTGTTGTACAAATTAACTATATGACAAGGAAATTGCACTCTCATCATTTGTGATTAGATCACCATATATGTATAAATGAAGAGAGGTCCATATGATTAGTTCCTGGATTGAGATGATATGAGACAGTATCAGTCCACGAAGGATTAATCATTAAATATCCCTAGCCAGAGTATTATCGAGACAGGACATCGATAATGCGGAATAGGCTAGTATTGCACTTGTGCGCGTTGTGAGGGCACACCGGCATAGTTCTCATATATTTAAGTATTGGATACTTATGCAAGTGCGATAGGAGGTCTTGTTTCACCGATGGTACGGGAAACAGCTTCGCTCTGGATAGACCCCTCGGAATCCCATTGGTATTATGACTATGTGTCTATGGGAGGCCGAAATCAAGGTAGGTGTGTATAGTCTTAACCTGAGACTTGCATCGCTAATACTTGCGATAATCAGTAGACTTTGGTCTTGGTGGTACAGGGCTTTAACCGGCTCTGCGTACACCGCTTCTGGGTTTATCAGAGAGTTGTAGTGTATTGGGTGTGATGTCGAGACGGAAGTATCACTTCAGTTATAGTGGAGATGATGTCATGCAGGATACGGTATTAGTGCTCTTAAGTGCTGGCCAACCATCGAGATATTATGACAAGGTCATGTATATCTGATTATAGAGACTAGTTACCAGACATCCGACATGTGCTTCGGACGGGGCAGACACTTATCCAGCCCCAGCCCTAGCACGTGACTATCCGATACTGGGCCGATATACACAATACTACGGTATACTACGCTTGATACAGATCTATATATTCCTGTAAGAATATTTCTGGAGAATTGGGTAGCCATGGCGCTTTGCTAGAAGCCAACCTTGTCTTGTAAATCG
This sequence comes from Zanthoxylum bungeanum, assembly GCA_019454045.1. NCBI lineage: Eukaryota > Viridiplantae > Streptophyta > Magnoliopsida > Sapindales > Rutaceae > Zanthoxylum > Zanthoxylum bungeanum. Next base: position 1,071 of record SKCR01041097.1, read on the forward strand.
GTATAAACGTAGTACGAGGTACTTACGTGTTCGGATAGTCCGACAACCGTATTTACTGCCAACATATCCGGAGATCTCATGGGTCGCTTCCTGAAGATTCATCGATGATGTATAACTCGCACTATAATTAATCTGGGATTAATTAGTAGAGAGAGAAGATTTATTTCTAGAGAGAGAAAATTAATCTTGGATTAATTACGGAGATATTTTATCTCGGATAAAATATTGTTAAAGAGAGAGAACGATTAATTTGGAATTAATCGATAAAATAATATATTCGATATATTATTAGAAATTGGATTTCGACACGAAATTAAAATTAGATTTTAATTTGGGCGAACGAATTAATTTAGAATTAATTCGTTAGCGACGTGAATAGTGATTTCGCTAGGCGTAATCATTTAATTACGACGCGACGGAAAATTCATTAATTTGGAATTAGCGAACCCGAGCCCGAGAGTGATTGCGAGCACATTCGCGTTTCGAATTCGAGTGCGGCACGCAAGTCACATCAAGCGTCAAATCGCTAGTCGCATCAATCGTCAAGTCACTTGTCACTTTGAGTGATGTGACATGACATGTTGTCACTTTATTAAAGTGGATGGATTTGATGTGAATAGTTGATTTGAGTTGATGAAAAGCTTTTAAAAGCTTGAAATGAAATATAACATTATTTTATTTCTTGCTTTTTGACTTTTGTATTAAAAAGTTATATATGTTTTATTTATTATTTGCTTGAAAATATATAAAACAAAAGGAAAAGCTTTTCTCTCTCGCTCTTGGAATCATTCACGGTTTTTAGGCTTTGGAGCCAAAAACTCTTCATCTTTCTCTCTTCTCCCTCTCACGGCTTCAAGCCGATTTCTTCTTGTCTTTGTTCTGGTTTGACCGAGCATTTGAGAAGCAAATGAAGAAGCTTAGTGCTAGCACACACTTGGTTATATTATGGTGATAGGGAAACGAATTTGTGAGCTTGGAAAGCTTGAAGCTTGGAGCTTCCATGGTGTTCAACAATGGCCGATTCTTGGAGGTTCAAAGAGGAGTAAAACCGAGCAGCCCACTGTCAAGGAAGCTACTGCCGAACTCAATGGAGGACGAAAATGGCTTGTGTTCTTCTTCGCATCAAAACCGACCATTGTGAGTATATTCCGCACCTCCTATGTTGTGTATTCATGCGTTTTCTTGCTTGATTTGTTGATCTTGGGACATATATTAGAACACAACATTGATGCCCTTGATAATCATTTTAATCTGGTCCTTCTCCGAAGGCCTAGTCTGCATTTTCAACAACTGACCTCTCCATCGATCCACATACTCCTTAAAACTCTCCTCCAATTTTTGCTTGACATTCTCTAGATCACGGAGTGAAAGGTCGATCTCTAGGTCAGTGACATACTACTTCAGGAAGGCATCAGCCAACTCCCTCCAATCTTCCTTCACTTTCTTCTCCAAACTGTGGTACCATACCACTGGAGCTCCCTCGAGCGACATTCCAAACATCTTCTGCACTTGGCGCTGAGATAGGCCAACTGAACTCATGACTGATACAAACTGTCAGAGATGCACCCTTGGATCCCCATTCCCGTTAAACTTAGCTATATCAGGCATCTTGAACTGTGTCGGCAACTGTTTCTCGAAAGTCAGTGTGTCATAATCCAGCAAATCCTCATTCTTACCCCTCATCTTGCGGGTAACTGACTCAACTTGATCCCGAAGTTTCTGTAACTCTGCCTGAGACCCAAATGCTTTGCCTGCTGCATACTCTGCCATATCATCATCAAAAGTGGGGATATCATCCCCCAATCTGTTCGGAGGTTCCTCTTGCCTCACATCCCCGAAAATAACCCCGGCACGAGACCCAGCTATACCAGCCATAGCAGTAGTCAGAGCTTGCAACTGTTCAGTGACCTTGGCGAGACCGTTCTCTAATTGATCCATACGGGATACCTCATTACCGGATTCACTCATGACTGTTACTGTTCTTTTAATGAGCCTTTTCCCTTCTCTAACCCAAACGGTATCTATGATGTCTTTTTGAGACATAGAGGGTGTTAACATGATATATGTATGTATGAGGCGCATGAGATGCATGTAACATATATAACATACTACATCAACTAAAATTTTCAAACAAATCAGCCCGTTATCATTTTAGAAACTTTTGGGCTAACTGTCATATGAGTGAACTCGTCCCAGTTTAAATGGCCCAACAAGTTCACATCTCATGGCAAGGAGCCCAACTAAATCCAAATGGTAATGTTCCGAACACAAGCACAAAGTGGCCCACCAACACTTAGAAGCCTTTGGCCCGGTCGTTATAAAATATGTTATTGTCCCAGTTTAAATGGCCCAACAAGCCCATATCCCATGACAAATGGTCCAAATGGATCCAAACGGCGATGTTCACAAACACAAGCATAAAAGAAAGATAATGCAATCACAAAACAATAATTTCTACAGAATGGCCCATCAACATTTCAGAAGCTTTGGGCCCAATGGTCATAAGGTACGAACTCGCCCCAGTTTAAATGGTCCAGCAAGTCCGCATTTCTAACAATGGTCCAACTGCATCCAAATGATGATGGTCCGCAAGCTCATACTCAAGGAAATAATTGTTACTTTAACCATACAATCCCGGTCTATGTATGGGTTCACAGGAGTGTAGACAAAGACTGTCATCGGTGAATGATGGCCCACAACTAGGTCTCCCCAATCAAGGGTTCGAGCAACCAAGTGAGCGCATTCTTTTTTATACACTAAGGTACGTGCCAATGAGCTATGGTGTGTGACTGACTGTCAAATGGATTTCCCGTTGTAGATTCCTCAGAGGGAAGGTAGAGCGAGGCTCACTTAAATACCCAAGCCTTTTAGGCTCTTATCGCTTGGTGTCAGGAATAAACAACGAGTCCTCCAAATTAGTCCATCACAATAGGCTACGAGTAGATGGCTATATATGTGCCTTCACAGCTTTTCCTTCTAGAAAGGTAGTGAATGAAGGAAGACACCAAACCATTACCTAGCCTCAAAAATGCCTTTGATTAAACCCCCATTTCATCCACTATAGACACAGTCAATTAGAACATAAATCCAAACATTAGAAAAGACAATATTTCGGGGCCGATTCTCTATCCCCAGTGGAGTCGCCAGACTGTGGGACACAGAAACTGGACGACGCATGTTGTCCCGGGCTCGCGGCCCGGTTGGGAGTACGGAGTAGCCACGGGGGACTAAACCGGAGAATAATGGAGTCGCCACCCGGTGTGAACCGGGAAAATGAGATTTAAGGCCGCACTCACCCCTCGCAAGGGAAGACCTCAAACTGTTGGGTTCGGAATGGTCCTTTAATTATGTCACTTGTAATGAAAAGATTTGTGTAATAATTTAATCAAGATTAAATAACACTTATTTCCAAGAGTATCATACTTCTAAGTTTACATGCACAAAAATAAAACTTACACCAAAATTTGCATATATTTCACATCTAAGATTGCATGCTTGAAAGTACATCAAAGTAGCAACGAACATACAAATTCATTGGCATATTGTATTCATGGAAACACAAGCACACACTAACCACACAAGCACACATAAAGGCGAATCAAATGATGGCGAACATGTGATTTCATTGACATATCATAAAAAAATAGCCATTACATGTCCATGCACAAATAAAAGAGTCAACTAAGTATATAATGCAAAAAGACACTTAAGGATGCAATTAGGCATTAAAGTGAGCATGCTATGACGTGGTGCAAAAAAAGATAACTAATATGGACACAAGCACACATGTGAGCACTTTTCCAAGTGGTACGTGGAATTGTATCCCAAGTACAGACCGCAGTACCGTCCATTCGGAATCGGCTACGGAATTTATATCTGGGTTTCCATCCGATATACCACAAGAAATAATACTCAAATGCTATCACGACATGGATATATGAATTGTAATACGTTAAACACATTGTACTCATACATGTGGGGAATACAGATGAATGACACCTACACAATCTTGCGTAATACAGAGAAGCAATCAGATTCATCATACGAAGGGATAGCTACTAGGAACAATTATGTATGAAATCTGATGAAAAAGACTCAGTTCAGTGGGTGCGCTTTCGCATAGCGTTCGAGAAGGCGTTCGAACGGTAAACAGAAGGTTTGTGTTCGTATAGCGTTCGAGAATGCGTTCGAACGAAGCCAGACCTGATGCATGAAACACTAAGAAAATACGTTCGCGTTCGCGTAGCGTTTGAGAATGCATTCGAACGGTAAACAGAAGGTTCACGTTCATATAGCGTTCGAGAACGCGTTCGAACAGAACCAGACCTGATGCACGATGAAACTAAGAAAATGTATGCGCGTTCGCGTAGCGTTTGAGAACGCGTTCGAACAGTAAATAGAAGGTTCACGTTCGTATGGCATTCGAGAACGCGTTCGAACAGAACCAGACATGATGCATGATGAAACTAAGAAATTGCGTGCGTGTTCGTGTAGCGTTTGAGAACGTGTTCGAACGGTAAACAGAAGGTTCACGTTTGTGTGGCGTTCGAGAAAGCGTTCGAACGGAACCAGACCTGATGCATGCAACACATTCATAGACATACAAATCCATAATGTGGGACCTCACGTATCTGATTGAACTCATCTCGCTTCCAATCGAGTATACACCAATCGGCGCGGCAAAGCATCGTGGTAAAGGGTTTTAACCCCTCCAAATAGGGGACCCTTAATTCGACTTACTAAGCCCATGCGCTCGATCGCATCATGCATACAAAGAATAAAGACAATAATATCAAACTTAGTATGTCCGATTGAACATTTCTTACATTCAACCGAACACACATCAACCGGTGCGGTAAAGCATCGTGGTAAAGGATTTTAACCCCTCCAAATAGGGGACCTTTCATCGCACTTACTAAGCCTATGCGCTCGATTGAATCATGCATACAGAAGTAACATGCAGAATTCAAATGACGAAAAATAAATAAATCAAAGCAATATAAGACAAAAGAAAGTGTCATTTACTGAAGCGGTACGTGGAGTTGTATCCCGAGTACAGATCATACTACCGTCCATTCAGAATCGGCTATGAAATTTATGTCTGGGTTTCCATCCGATATACCGCGAGAGTTGACACATCCTTCGTTTTATTCCAAAGCCACAACATACAATATCTCATAATCCATGCATATTTATCTACTCAAGATGCCACAACATGCATTTCAACATAACAATCATGCAAGCAATACTCAATAAATAATACAAATAAAACAGAAAATGAATGTGGAAAATACCCTCAGGTCTAACCTTTTATGTCAACTTTCGAACTCGCGTTTCACGGCCGTCGGAAGGGCTATCACACCACAACTTTTCTGGTTCACTGGTTTGCGTTTTACCTCACTATTTCGCTACTCAAGCTACTATTTTGACTCCATTTTGCTGCTGGTTGGCCTCCATTTTACTGCTGTTTCCTCTGTATTTTCTGCTCACTGTTCAGGTCACTGTTTTGACGTTTCCACGGACTGTTTCGAGTGTTTTTTATGGGTTTTTAGTGCAGTCTTGTGATTATTTTAAGGATTATAAATGTAGTTTTTATGTTACTATTTTGAGGATTTTAGGGACCGTTTTAAGAGGATTTGGCTGCTGTTTTGGGGGGTGATTCGGGCTGCTGTTTTGGCGTTTTTAGGAGGTGTAGGGGCTGCTGTTTTCGGTGGAAAGGGGCTGCTGTTTGGGGGTGTATTTTCGGTGATGTGTGGAGGTTTAGGGAGTGCTGTTTTCGGTTGTGGAGTGGGGGAGATGAAGAGAATTATTTGTGTTTTTCTTCTTGCTATTGCCGTGAGTGGCTATGGCTCTTGGTGTTGTGATTTTCGTGTAAGTCTTGTGTATGAGCTAGGGGAGTGCATGTCTTGGTTAGGGGTTGTTTATATAGAGAAAGGTTAGGGCTACTCCTTGTCTCACAAGGAAGGGATTTTGGCATTAAAATGAGGATTTGATTTGGTATTCAACAAGGAAAGGATTAGATTGAGGGGGGACAAATCTTGGCTAGATTAGGAATACAAAATATTTAATTTGTTATGATTGATTTTAATTAGGCGTGATATTTGTTAAGTTTGGTATATAATATATTTGATTTATCTTTATTAGGCATGCAATTTCTTTAATTTGTGTAAGTATTTTTATTATTTTGGTAGGTGATTATTTAGATTTTATTTTTTTTATTTAATTGGTATATGACTTAATTAATTATTTTGTTTAATTACATTATCTAATTAATATTTAACTTAATATTTGATTTAATTTGGGTGTGTATTAGGTAAATGGGCGTGTGGGCCTTGGTTGGGGTGTGTGGGCCTTTGGTTGGTGGGTTTGGTTTGTGTGGGCTAGGTGTGTGGACTTGCGGGGATTTTAGGTCAAGGCCAAGGGGCTTGCGGGGATTTTGGGCCGAGGTTAGGTGATTTGTGAGTATTTTGGGCCGGGAATAATTTTTAAAACGGACAACCAACAAGTAACCCGAAGCTAAACCAGCGAACTTAATCCGAATATGAGTCAATTCTTGACTCCTCCCTTCCGACGTCCGTTTCCCGCGGCTTCTGCGACTTAAAAGGTAGTGCCTCCAACTGAGGCTCATCATCGGGTTTCACATGCAAAATGCAATGCCTACAACTGAATCATCTTATGAGTTGATTTGGTGTATACACACTTATCACACTCATTGATTTTGAATTCATTTGACAACATCTCTTTGTCAAATTTTTCATGTCATTGCTTGGGTGCTTGTTTTAATTCGTATAAGGATTTTACAAGTTTGCACACCTTCTGTTCTTGTCCAGGAACATTGAAACCTTCTGGTTGTTTCATGTAAATCTTTTCATCTAGTTCACCATTTAAGAATGTCGTCTTTACATCTATTTGATGTATTTCAAGATCAAATATAGTTGCAATGGCTATGAGCATTCTTATTGACGTGATACAAGTCACTAATGAATAGGTGTCAAAGTAATCAAGACCTTCTTTTTGTCTATAACCTTTTATGAAAAGTCATGCCTTGTACTTATATATTGATCCATTTGGTTTCATCTTCCGTTTGAAGATCCATTTGTAGCCCAATGGATTACAACCTGGAGGAAGATCAACCAACTCCCAAGTATAGTTTTATAGGATGGAATCAATCTCACAATTGATAGCCTCTTTCCACAAAGGTGCCTCTGATGAAGACATTGCTTCTTTATAGCTTTGAGGCTCATTTTCTAACAGGTATGTCAGAAAATATGGTCAAAATGACTTAGACGTTCTAGCTTTTTTACTACGTCTAGGTTCAATTGCCTCAACATTTCCATGTTGATCTAACTCTTAGTCAACCTGATCACTGTCTTTGACAGTATCAATAGTTCTTTTGAGAGACTATGTTCTTTGTCTTTCCCTACAAGGAAATGTCTCTTCAAAAAATATCGCATTCCTTGACTCACTTATCATCTTAGAATTGATGTTAGGAATCTCAGACTTATGTACCAAGAATCGATACACACTACTATTGCGAGCATATCCAATGAATATACAATCAACAGTTTTGGGTCATATTCTAACCTTCTTAAGTTTAGGAACCATTACTTTGGCATGACACCCCCACACTTTCAGATATTTGTAGAAAGGTACGTGACATTTCAACAACTCATATGGTGTCTTGTCCAATCTTTTTTGAGGTAGCTTGTTCAGAACGTAGTTGGCGGAAAGCAAGGCTTCCCCCCACAAGTTCTGGGGTAAACCAGAGCTTGTCAACATGGCTTTCATCATTTCCTTTAACGTTTAATTTTTACGTTCAGCAATCCCATTCTGTTGAGGCGAATAAGGAGTAGTAGTTTCGTGAATAATTCCATGATTGGAACAATATTCACAAAATGGTGACACATATTCACTACCTCTATCACTCATGATTCTTTTGATTTTCTTGCCAAGTTGATTTTCAACTTCGTTTTTATAGTGTATAAAGCTCTTAGTAACTTCATCTTTGCTCCTCAGCAAATACATATAGCAGAATCTTGTGCTATCATCGATAAAAGTGACAAAGTACTTTTTACCGCCTCTTGTTTGCATAATATTCACATCACACACATTAGAGTGTACAAGTTTCAAGGGTTCGGAACTTCGTTCTATGGAATGAAATGACGTTCTATGCATTTTTCCTTCAACTCATGCCTCACATTTATGTGGTTATCAATTACAAATTTAGGTATAAGGTCCATGTTGATTAATTTACGCATCGTATCATAATTAACATGTCCTAACCTCCCCTGCCATACATTTTGTGACTCAATAATATAAGCAGAAGTTATATCTTTATTATTAGCAGTGTTTCGATTGACAGTCATTACATTGAACTTGAAAAGGCCCTCAGTGAGGTATCTTTTTCCTAAATAAACATCATTCTTGGTCAATACAAACTTGTCAGAAATAAATACAATCTTAAAACCATTCTTACTTAGGAGAGAGCCCGAGACCAAGTTCTTCCGAATATCTGGAACATACAAAACATTCTTCAATGAAAGATCCTTTCTGGATGTCATCTTCCCAACCAATGTGCCTTGTCCAACCACTCTAGAGGTAGATGAATTTCCCATTATCAGATGATTGCCACCATCGACCATCTGATACAAGGAAAAAATCTTGCTATCAGCACATATATGACGAGTAGCTTCAGTGTCTACCGACCATTCTCTTAGATTCCCAACCAAGTTGGCTTTTGGTACCACTACTGAGAGGTTTATTTCTGAGATCTCATCAGTTAGCTACTCATCTTCAGTGACATGGGCCTCATTTTTCTTTTTCTTGCCTTTGTTATGAGTCTTCTTGTTTCTACACTTCTTTGCCATATGACCATTTTTCCACAGTTGTAGCACTTCCCCTTGAACTTCTTGTTAGCTTGGGAAGAATCAGCTCCACTGTTATTTCTCTTTTTGTTACCCTTTCCACCCTCGATGATGTTGGCCTTAGACTCCATAGTCTTGTAGATGGCCTTCTCGGACTTTCTTTTATCCTATTTGATCCTCAATCGATCTCCGAGGTCTTCAAGACTCATCTGCTTCTTTTTGTGTTTCAAATAGCTCATGAAGTCCTTCAATGATGGAGGCAACTTTTTATTTTTGTGGCAACTTGAAACGTCTCACAGAGTTTCATTCCTTCATCCAATATTTCATGAATGATCAATTGTAGTTCACCCAACTGAGATATAACTATTCTTGAATCTACCATTTTGTAGACCAGGAACCTACCCACGACAAATTTCTTTTGCCCGACATCCTCGATTTTGAATTTTTTCTCGAGAGATTCCCAGAGAATATTCGCAGAGGTCATGCCTTGGTACACATTGTACATGGTATCGTCAAGTCCTCCCAAGAGGTAGTTCTTGCACAAGAAGTCGTCTGACGACCATGTCTCTTCTCGCAGTTGCATGGCTATTTCCTTCTCTCCCTCCACAGGCCCGAAGGATCTTTGAGGTACTTAGCCAACTGCAGTGTTGTCAGGTAGAACAACATTTTACTATGCCATTGTTTAAAGTTTGCTCCACCAAACTTTTCCGATTTTTCTCAATGAGCGACTGGTACTGTGATATTTTCGATAGCCATGTGTAACTGGAAAAACCAACAGCAATCAATAAGTCTATAAAAGACAAATTGCACAACGATCAAACGAATGATCTTGTTTAAGTGATATACTAAGAATCCACTATTTGTTATATTGGATAATAGTGCCAAATAACATAAGTCCTTGAATTTACGACTAAGGTTTCTTATGAAAAGTAAATAAAAGAATATTCCCAGAGGACTAGGGGGTCCAGAGTAACCACTTAAATCCCTGCCCACTTAGTCTCTTATCATCTTTTTGACAGAATATCCTCTAAACACTTTCTTAATAGAATATCTTAGACATTCAAACTTAGTAATTCACAATACAATATGTGTAGATTTTTATGTGTATACGTGTATTAATCAATCAAGCTTGGACAGAATTCTTGTGTAAGATTACACTTTTAATTCTCAACCAAGTATGCAACACACAATAAAATTTCAATTTTATCACTATGTGTATGCTTGTGATAATTGAACACCCTAATATTAACTTAAATCTATATTACCAAGTTTATTGTAATACAGTATATGATTTTACTAAGTTAATATTATGAAAATATTAATCTAAGTCTATTTCAATTTATAAGTAATTCCAGGATCAAATTTGTTAGTGTCACATTCGTTTCTTTGTTTGAACGAAACTATCCAGTGAGTACATGTTCGTGTAGCATTCATAAACACATTCTAACGAAGTGTTCCAGAGAGTTCACGTTCGTGTAGCATTCGAGAACGCGTTAGAATGAAATGTTCCAGAGAGTTCACGTTCGTGTTGCATTTGAAGACGCGTTCGAATGTTCTTTGGCAGAAGACTTACATTCGAGTTGCGTTTCAATACGCGTTCGAATGTTCTTATGAAAAATCAAAATTTTGCCTATGCGTTCGTCGGGCGTTTGAATGCCCTTTCTTATTTTTCATGCACAAAGTACATTTTTTCCAAAAAATTGGCTATTAACACATGCAAGTTCTCATCTAACAACACTAAAAGTAATAAGTTCTTAAGATTGTTGGAGATTAAGTGTCATTAAACAAAATTTAACAGGCATCAAAACAGATCTACTATCATGCAAACCTTAAACCATAAACCTTAGTAGAATAAGAAAAACCTGAAAAAATATTGAAGATACTGAAAACGACATCCAAGTCGAGATGTCTATGTCCTTAAGAACTTATTATCCCCGCTCTATAGATGATATATGGGTAACATTCTCCCAGGATTCCTTGGATGCTTCTTGTAGAAGGGGCACTCCTTTAACAAGATCTTGAACTAGGACAATGGTGGAAAATATCTCTTGACGCTAAAAAAATGACTTTCTTAGTGTTAGTGTCCTAGACATGCCCAATGATCCTAAACAAGATTTATGTGTGAATAAAATCAAAGTAAGTTGCGGAAAAACTTACAATGATCGGATGAAGTTCAAGACTTTTTCTTGGTTGTAGAAGCTCCAAGCCCTCATTTTGAGTTCCAAACTCTTGGATGAGTTTTCCTATAACATTTCTTTGACTCCCAAAGTGCTAACTTTGTCCAAATAAATAAATTAAATGGAAAATTCTATTTTAACTATTAAATTTATTTTACCGATTAATTCCAAATTAATCGCGTTCTCTATTTTAGACGAATTTAATCTCCGATAAATTCTTGCTGTAATTAATCCCAGATTAATTTTCTCTCTTATAATTAATCCCAGATTAATTCTGTTCGAGTCAAATATCATTGGTGAATCTTTGGGAAACGACCCAAGAGATTCCTGGATATGTTGGCAGTAAATACGGTCATCGGACTATCCCAACATGTGCGTACCCGATACCACGTTCTTACCGATTTACAAGACATGGTTGGCCTCTAGCAAAGCATCATGTCTACCCAAATCTCCAGAAATATATTTAACATGCAATATATATAATCTGTATCAGAGGTTGTATACTATGTATTGCGTAATACGATCCAGTATCTGATGTCGCATGCTAGGCCTAGGGCTGGAATTGTGTTTGCCCCATACAAAGCATATATCGGATCACTAGCAACTGGTCTCTGTAATCGGATAATCATGACCTAGTCATACTATCCTGATAGGTATAGTATTTAAGAGTACTAGTTATGTATCCCTGCTTGATCATCATCTCCATATGACTAAAGTGATACTTCCATCTTGACATCACCCCCAATACACTACGATTCTCTGTATACCCAGAAGAGGCGTACACAGAACCTGTTAAAGCTCCGGATGACCAAAACCAAAGTATACTGATTGTCGCAAGTATTAGCGATGCAAGTCTCAGGTTAAGACCACATACACCTACCCTGATTCGGATTCCCAAATACACATAGTCATAATACCAATGGGACTCCGAGAGGTCTATCCAGAGTGAATCTGTTCCCGGTCCAACGGCTAACAGAACCTCCTATCACACTTACATAAGTATCCAATATTTAAATATATGAGAACTATGCCGTTAAGCTTCCATAACGCGCACAAATGTAATACTAGCCTATTCCGTATTATCGATGTCCAGTCTCGATAATACTACGACTATGGATATTTAATTATTAAACCTTTCGTGGTTTAATACTGTCTCATATCTTATTAATCTGGTACTAATCATATAGACTTTTATCATTTATATATATCGAAGTAATCCAATTACAAAATGATAAAAGAGCAATTTCCTTTGTCACATAGTTAATTTGTACAAAGAACACCATGTCTTTTACAAATAGTGATGATATGGGTCATATGTTAGACATTATGACCCATAGCGTCACTGTTTTGTAAATGATATTGTATTATTGTACAAAATTAACTATGTGATAATGAAATTGCCTTTTGCCGTTTTGTAATTTATTTACTTGATATATAAATGGCGAAAGTCCATATGATTAATTCCGTATTGAGATGATATGAAACAGTATCAATACATAAAGGTTTAAATCATTAAATATCCCTAGTCGGAGTATTATCGAGATCGGACATCGATAATGCGGAATAGACTAGTATTGCACTTGTGCATGTTGTGAGGGCACAACGGCATAGTTCTCATATATTTAAGTATAGGATACTTATGCAAGTGCGATAGGAGGTTGTGTTTTTACCGATGGTATGAAAACAGCTTCGCTCTGGATAGACCCGACCCCGCGGAATCCCATTGGTAGTATGTCTGCGTGTCTATGGAGGCCGCACCAGGGTAGGTGTATATGGTCTTAACCTGAGACTTGCATCGCTAGTACTTGCGACAATAGGTAAACTTTGGTTTTGGTGGTTGGGGGACCTTAACTGGTTCTATGTGTTCACCTCTTCTGGGTTTATCTGGAATCGTAGTGCACTGGGTGTGATGTCAAGATGGAAGTGTCACTTCAGACATATGGAGTTGATGATCACGCAGGATACAGAACTAGTGCTCTATAAAAGGTTGCAACCGCCGGGACAATATGACTAGGTCAGTATTGCCCGATTTAAAGAGACTAGTTGCTTGATGTCCGATATATGTTTCGTACGGGGCAGACACATTTCCAGCCCAGGCCTAACATGTGATCGTCCGATACTGGATCGATGTACGCAATACTACGGTATACTACGCTTGATATAGATCTAATATTCCAGTAAGAATATTTCTGGAGAATTGGGTAGGCATGGCGCTTTGCTAGAAGCCAACCTTGTCTTGTAAATCGGTAAAAAAAAAACGTAGTACAAGGTACGTACGTGTTTGGATTATCCAACGACCGTATTTACTGCCAACATATCCGGAGATCTCTTGGGTCGCTTCCTGAAGATTCACCTATGATGTTTGATTCGAACTTTATTAATCTTGATTAATAACGGAGAAACTTTATCTTGGAAAAAATGCCTTATTAGGAGAGAGAGAGAGATGGATTAATTTGGAATTAATCGATAAAATAATATTCGATATATTATTAAACGAAATTAGATTTCGACGCGGAATTAAAATCGGATTTTAATTCGGGCAAACGATTTATTAATTCATTAGCGAACTGATAGTAATTTCGCAAGGCGTAATTATTTAATTCACGTCGCGACGGAAATTCGTTAATTCGGAATTAACGAAAACCGAGCGCCCGAAAGTGTTTGCGGACACAGTCGTATTTTGAATCAAGTGATATCCGCAAATCACATCGCGATATCTCATTACTTAATACGAATAGATGGTGGATGTATCTAGTCACCTTTGAGGGATGATACATTGTCTCTAATCAATCAAAGTGTGGTAATGATGGCAAATGATGGATTTCATTTTGGAGGGAAAGCCATGCACGGTTTTGAATGATTTTTTGCATTAAAAAAATTTTTTGGTATTAGATATCATATCACTTTTCATTTCCTTTGTCTCTCACGGTTTTTTGGCATGCAAAGGAAACAAAATTAAAAGTGAAACACTCTCCTCTTCTTCATCTCTTGCTCACGCCGTGAGCTGCACATACAAGGCAGAAAATTGTTTTCTCATTCTCCATTTTTGCTAGCACAAGCAAGGAATCAAAGGAGGTGATAGGGAAACCACCTTGGAGCTTGGAATACACAAAGCTTGGAGCTTTCAACTCTTTTCTCCTCTTGGCCGAAACTTCAAGGATCTTGGAGTTTCAACCTTTGTTCATCTTTTCATCACAAAAGCTTTGTAAGTATGATTCGCCATGCTTCAAGTTTATTATATATATTCATTTTGTTGTATTTCATATGCTTAATCTTTCCTTGGGACTAATTTTAGTAACCAACAATGGTATCATTGAGCTATGTTTAAGCATGAAATATATTAGGTTAAAATTTGGGTAAAATTGATTGAAGCATGTTCTTTGTGAAATTTGATGAATGAGTATGCTTACATGTATATAGAATGATATTATATGGAATCAATTTTGAGAAAAATGCATTGGATGATTTTTCCCCAAAAATGTAACCTTGGCCGAATGGGTATGAACATTGGATGTGTTGGAATTTTTTGTGTACAAGATCATTGGATGACTTAAAACGTATACGGGACGTAGATTAGTGATTCAATCGGATTGAAAAACAAATCGACATGAAAATCTCACTTGGCCGAATACTAATGGACATGAAAATGGACTTGATTTTTGTTCAAATTAATGTTGGACATATGTTTTGAACATAGATGATTAATAAATTAAATTGGTATTTTGATATATTTGGTTTAATGTATTAATCTTGG
>SKCR01041098.1:0-15865 GCA_019454045.1 Zanthoxylum bungeanum
TTTTACTAGGTAAAGTACCTGAAACGCTATTTACTTGGTAATAGTAATAGTGCCATCGATCTGTTAGCCCTATTCATAGTGAAGTAAGTGGGCCCATATCTAGCAATACTAGATATGAATATGAATATTTCGTGACCTTAACGGATGTGGCATCACATTATGGTTATGTGTTTCTTTTGAAGAACACAAATCGATAACTTTTGGAGTTTCGACATGAAGTAAACAAACAGATCATCTAAAGTATTAAACCGTCGCGGTAAGACCGTAATGGAAAATACTTAAGCAGTAAGTTTCAAATATACGTGAAAGAGTATAGTATTCTTTCAATGAGGACTCCTCCCGAGACACGTCAGTTTGACTGTGTGTCCGTACGGAGAAACCGAATTTTGTTGGACATGACAAGGTTAATCATGAGTCGCTCTGAGCTACCATTTCCTTCAACGGATATGCATTAACAGTGCAATACTTATTTAGAATAAGGTTCCATATAAATCTGTTTGACAGATATCATATTAGATATGAACGGGAAAGAAACCGGGTTTCTCATTCCTGATGATTTGGGTATGCTAGGCATATGTTTGGATGATACCAAACTAAAACCCAAAATGGATAAGTGCCAATTATAGGTTATCCTAGGGGAAACCATAAGTATAGTACTTATGCATCTCACGAGATAACAATGTTATTGTCGCTCACCATGCGGTTTTCCTAAGAGGAATACCGATATATAGTGGTAAGTGGGAGGATGGTATAACTCGATGAAAGTCGAAGTAATACTGTTCAAGGCACGAAGTCCTTAATGGAACACAGATAGTTCATCAAGGATGAAACTATACCATTAATCTTCGAATACACAAGAACCGCGTAGATCGGAGAGAATCAGAAAAAAACCTGGGGTATGGGTTTCTGATCTCACCTCATAAAGATGTCAATCTTATTAAGGTAGACCAACCGACTACGTTTAAGGAAGTGATACAAGGTATCGACTCCCTTTTGTGGCAAAGTTCATGAGTCCGAAGTGGATTCCATGTATACCAACTATGTTTAGACACTAGTTGATGTACCGTTAGGCATTGTGCCTATTGGTACTTAAAAGTCTTCAAGGAAGACATACATGGATGGCAACATACCAACGTACAAAGCTAGGCTTTTAGCGAAAAGGTATCGTTATCAACATTGTGTTGATTACGGTTCAACCTTTTACCTGTTGCCACAGTAAATCCATTTGGATAATGCTTGCTGAAATTGTACATTTATGAAATGTGTCATTAAAGATCAAAATCGCTTTCCTTAAACGGAAACCTTTTGGAGGATGTTTATAACATCCTGACGATTTTGTTGTACCTAAACCAGCAAACTAGGTTTGCGGGTTGTTCGATCCATGTTTGGGTAAAGCAAGCATAATGTTCTTGGAGCTGACGTTTTGATGTAATCATAATGGTTTATGATTTAATTCAAAACGAAAATAATTCTTGTGTATATAAGGAGGTTAGTGGGAGCGCACTGACAATGAATGTCATGTATAAAATAATGATAATATATGTCATTTCTGGAAATGATATTCCCATAAAACAATCGGCGAAAGCTTGGCTTTCGAAATAATTCTCCGTAGAATTCTTAGGAGTAACAACCTTTATTCTAGGAATAAAGATCTATTGGGATAGATTTAAAGTTGTTAACACTCTCTGAGAAATTGTACATTTTAAATGTACGTGACCTGGTGTCTCATACGCTTTGAGCGTATGGAGACACAATCAGACCAATCCGAGTGATAGTCACTGGATTGAAGTTAAGAACATCCGTTAGTATCTTAGAGAACTAAGGATGCTGTCTTATTCTGTGGAGATGGGGAACTTGAAGTGACTAGATCGCTGTAGCAAGTTTCCAAACCGAAAAAGACGACTATAAGTCGCAAATGGTACTATAAAGTTTGAATACCGGAACAGTGAGCTGGAAATCTTCAAGCAAGATACTGTTACTATATAAACAACAAATACGGATTATTGCTGCAGCTGAGGCAGCAATAGAAGCCATTTGGGGTCGATAATAAATCTAATTAGATTAGATATAGTTCTGTTAGCGGCTGAGCTAGGCGTCAGCACAGGCTAAAGAATTAATGGTCTCATCAACGATCCAGATATATACTTCGATATTCATCTGATTCGTTCGGATCATACATCATGGCGATGTGATGATCGTATAAATCGCATCAGACATAATCATGTAATCCGCTGACGAAAACCTTTTCTCAGCAATTTGAGCGAACCGTACATAGTTCGGGTGTTAGGCACTCGAGTGACTGGCTATAGGCCAAGTGGGAGATTGTTGGACAATTATGACCCATAGCGTCACTATTTGTACAGATCATGGTGTTGTTGTACAAATAATTAACTATGACAAGGAGATTGCTATCTTATCATTTGTGATTAGATCACCTTAGATATATAAATGATAGGAGGTCCCTATGATTAGTTCCTGGATTGAGAATGATATGAGACAGTATCAGTCCACAAAGGATTAATCATTAAATATCTCTAGTCAGAGTATTATCGAAATTGGACATCGGTAATGCGTAAAAGACTAGTATTGCACTTGTGCACGTTGTGAGGGCATAACGGGCATAGTTCTCATATATTTAAGTATTGGATACTTATGCAAGTGTAGTAGGAGGTTGTGTTTCACCGATAGTACGAGAAACAGCTTTGCTCTGGATAGAACCCCCTCGGAATCCCATTGGTTGTATGACTATGTGTCTATGGGAGTCCGAATCAGGGTAGGTGTATTTGGTCTTAACCTGAGACTTGCAACCGCTAATACTTACGACAATCAATATACTTTGTTTGAGGTCGTCCAGGGCTTTAACCGGTTCTGTGTACGCCAATACTGGGTATATGAGAATCGTAGAGTATTGGGTGTGATGTCAAGACGGAAGTATCACTCCAGTCATAGTGGAGATGATGTCACGTAGGATACGGTATTAGTGCTCTTAAGTGCTGCGCGGCCATTGGGATATTATGACTAGGTCATGCATATCCGATTATAGAGACTAGTTACCAGACATCCGACATGTGCTTCGTACGGGGCAGACACAACTCCAGCCCCAGGCCTAGCACGTGACCATCCGATACTAGATCGATATGCACTATACGATGTATACTACGCCTGATACAGATCAATATATTCCTGTAAGGATATTTCCGGAGAATTGGGTAGGCATGGCGCTTTGCTAGAAGCCAACCTTGTCTTGTGAATCGGTAAAACGTAGTACTTGGTACGTACGTGTTCGGATAGTCCGATAACCGAATTTACTGCCAACACATCCGGAGATTTCATGGGTCGCTTCCCAATGATACACTGATGACGTATGACTCGCACTTTAATTAATCTGGGATTATTTCGAAGAGAGAGAAAATTAATCTGGGATTAATTGCGGAGATATTTTATCTAGGATAAAATATCAATTAAAGAGAGAGAATGATTAATTTGGAATTAATCGATAAATAATATATTTGATATATTAAACGAAATTGGATTTCGATTAGGAATTAAAATTAGATTTTAATTCGGGTACTTGAATTAATTTAGAATTAATTCTCGAGCGACGTGATTAGTAAATTGGATTCATTAACGAGGCATCGAGAAAATCGTTAATTTAGAATTATCGAAACGAGCTCAGAATGTGTTTGCGAAGTTACGTCGATTTTGAATCACGTGCCGCAAGTCGCATCGCAAATCACATCGCAAGTCATAAAAGTCAAAACGCTTTTTGGAAAAGTAACTTTGACTATTTGACTTTGACCTTTAAAATTTGGAGGGAAATTTTGGGGGGAAAAGACTTTTAACTTTTTGGAAAAGTGAAAGCCTTTTCCTTTTCACCTTTTACCAAGGGTAAAATGATTTAATAAACATTATTACATTTGTTTTATTTCTTTTTGGAAAAGAAAATAAATGGTAAAACATTTTAGTAATTTTGGAAATAATAAGTGAAATGTTTTACACTTTTTCCCTTAACCTAATCTCTCATCCATCTCTCTTTTCCTCTCACATGGTCACGCCCAAGGCAGTGAACTGCCCAAGGTTGGCCGAAAATGATGATCCATTTTGAGGGTTTTGTGGCAAGATCCAAGTGCTAGCACACTCCTAAGAGGCATACGAAGGTGTTAGGGAAACTCACCCACGAGCCGGGAATCGTTTGACGCAAGTTCGAGGCTCAAATTCATGGACCAAAACTGAAAACAGTGAGCAGTGGACTGCACTGCTATTGGCGCCACTTTGAAGGGGAAAATCATTTTCTTCTTCTTCAAATCGTCACAACCAATCGATGTGAGTATTCCGCTATCTCATTTGATGTATTCACACTTATTATTCATGCTTGTTTGATGATCTTGGGACCTAGAATAAAACCAACACTTGAGAGGAAAGAGGCCGAGCTCGAGGAAAGAGAGGCCAATCTTGAGGCCGAGAAGGAGGCCATCCGTCTTGAGGGGGTTGGTGATTGTGCTGATTTGATACCGATGGTGCTGCCAAGTCTGAACATGGACCCTATTTATGCGGCCATCAGTATTTGTAAGGGGGATATTTCGGAGGAGGAGTTCCGGAAATGGCTCCCTCCTCCTTCCGAGGAGGTGATGGATCCTGACCCAATCTCGGTGGTTCCGGCTTCCGGGGCTCCCCAAGAAGGACGACTTGATGTTCCTGCCCCCGGTGAGGACTGTCTTGAGATCCCTCCTCCCGTCCCTGAAGCAGAGGTCTCTCACGCTGCTGAGGTTGAAGCTGCAGTTCCTCATTTTGAAGTCGAGCCGATCCTTCTGCTGTCTGAGCAAGCTGACGAAAAGATTCCTGCTCCTGTGCGGGCTGAATGAGAAAGGGTAACCCGACCGGGGCCCTATGTATACTTTAATTTTTTGTAATACCTTACAAGTTGTATTTTGGCATGCACATATATATAATATATTTCTGTGTATTTCTTATCTCTTTCGCCCTTTTTTTTTTTTCTTTATGCTTCTTGTTTGTCTGAATATTCTGAGACCTTTCGGGGTCAACATGAGCCGGAGGGGCATAACCTGGGTCCGAGCTGAGAAAGGAACTTGGACCTGAAGGAATGTTACGTCCCCAGTCCAAAGGGCAACTCCGTGGGACGTACCCCGACCCCCCGAGCTGAGAAAGGACTTGGACCTGGGGGAATGTTACGTCCCCAGTCCAAAGGGCTGACTCGGTGGGACGTACCCCGACCCCGAGCTAGATAACCAAGTGGCCTCGGCGGAACGAAATCCAGCCCCGGGCCGACTATCAAGTGGCCTCGGCGGAACGTAATCCAGCCCCGAGCCGAATATCCCCTGGGACTTATTCAGAAGGGAAGTGAATCAACCTTTGAAGCCCTACCGAATCTGGCATGGGCGTCCCCCTACCAGACCGGCGGAAAACAAAAACAAGTTTCTGGAAAATAAAAAGGCGGGGGTGACTTAGCACCTATCCCAAAATAAAACGTTTTGCAAGCATAAACAATAACATGGATGCCTCAAAACAGCGTCCCGTCCGAGGTCTCCAAAACACAATTCTGAATCTTCCAATTCAGTGTCCCGGCGAACCAGGATTCGGATCAGAAGAGCGTTTGAATGGTAAGGGCACATCCTCTACACGTTGGTTCACTGGGGAGCCTGTGTATTGTATGAGGGCTCCTCCTTACCACGCTGGAGCAGGCACACGCCACAGGGGCATAACGCATCCCCGTGCTGTGTCTCCCACAGATCCGGATGATGAATGGATCAAAGAGTGTCCGGGATACTAAGGGTATATTCCTCCTTAGGTCCGGTATCACTGGAGCTAGCAATCGTCACGGGGGTGTCATCATCCCCCGTGCTATGCTTTCCCACGGATCCATTACATCGAGTATGCCCCTGAGGACCGAGCCAAGAGAGATACTTGGTTCTGGGGGAATGTTCCGTCCCCAGTCCAATGAGTATTGACTCGGTGGGACGTAACCCGACCCCGAGCCTAAAACGGCCTGGGCAGAACAAAATCCAGCCCCGAGCCGATAAACTAACGGCCTCGGCGGAACGAAATCCAGCCCCGAGCCGAATAAACAAAGGGCCTCGGCGGAACGGAATCCAGCCCCGAGCCGAATAATGAAGAGGCCTCGGCGGAACGTAATCCAGCCCCGAGCCGATAATGAAGAGGCCTCGGCGGAACGTAATCCAGCCCCGAGCCGAATAATGAAGAGGCCTCGGCGGAACGTAATCCAGCCCCGAGCCGATCGAAACATTAAGGGTACATTCCTCCTCATGTTTATGTTTCTCAAAGATCTGTGCTCTCTGTTTTTTTTGTATGGAGTCGGATGATTCTGGTGTGACTCTGTGCATTTTTGTGGTGGTATCTGTGGTCGGGCAGTTGCGAGTTTTGTGTTTTTTAGCTTTGGATCGTTGTCGTGAGCATGTCCCCGAGTTTTTTTTTTTTAATATGGTTTCGTAAAGTTTTATTTGAGAGTGTTTGGAAAAAAAAGTTTTTTATTCATGCTCGGGGACATACTGCCCTTCTTACAGCTCTCTGTGGGTCATTTTGAGAGAGGCTTTATGTATTTGGATCCCTGTCCTTTTTGCTGTAAACAGATAGGAGGAAGGGAAAGATTACTGGAAGTATTTCCTCAACATCTCAGCGTTCCATGGCTTTTTTAATCTTGTGCCGTCCAGTCGCTCTAGGATGTACACTCCCGGTTTCACCACTTTTACCACCTTGTAGGGCCCTTCCCATTTGGCGCCCAGGGAGCCCTCCTCTGGCTTTCGAGTA
Source organism: Zanthoxylum bungeanum (assembly GCA_019454045.1). Lineage (NCBI taxonomy): Eukaryota > Viridiplantae > Streptophyta > Magnoliopsida > Sapindales > Rutaceae > Zanthoxylum > Zanthoxylum bungeanum. The sequence goes on from SKCR01041098.1 coordinate 6,784, forward strand.
TTTAGGGTGACCTTTCTTAGCACCAGGTCGCCCGGGATGAAAGTGCGTGTTCGAATTCTTTTATTGTAGAAGCGGGCCATCCTTTGTTGGTAGATTGTTGTTTTCATGGCCGACCTTTCTCTCTTTTCTTCTTCGATCAGGTCGAGGTGGTTTCTGATAAGTCCTTCATTCTGTTTACTCTCGTAGTGCTGAACCCTATGGGAGGTCACTCCGATCTCTGCCGGGATGACAGCTTCATATCCGTATGCTAAGGAGAACGGGGTTTCTCCCGTGGAGTCCTTATAGGTTGTCCGGTGCGCCCATAGTACCTCTGGTAGTTCCTCGACCCATAGGCCCTTGCTGGATCCAAGCCGAGCTTTTAGGTTGGCCTTGATGGTTTTGTTTGTCGCCTCGACTTGGCCGTTTGATTTGGGATGGGCTGGTGTGGCAAATCTTAGGGCAATCTGGAGGTCCTCGCAGAGTTTTCTGAAACCTTTGCTGTCAAATTGCTTCCCGTTGTCTGTGATGATGGCTCGGGGAATCCCGAACCGGCAGACGATATTTTTCCTCAGGAATTCGTGGCTTTTCTTTTCCGTTATGGTGGATAATGGCTCTGCCTCCACCCATTTGGTGAAATAGTCTATGGCCACGATGGCATACTTCGCCTGCCCTTTCCCTTGTGGCATTGGTCCAATGATGTCCAGTCCCCACTGGGCGAACGGCCAGGGACTGAGTAGCGTGGTCAACTGTTCTGCTGGTTGGTGGTGGAGGTTTGCGTTTTTCTGACATCCTTCGCACTTGCGGGCCACTTCTATGCCGTCCTGGTGCATGGTCGGCCAGTAAAAACCTTGTCTTAAGGCTTTGAAAGCAATTGAGCGACCTCCGGCGTGGCTTCCGCAGATGCCCGTATGTATCTCTCTGAGCACATAATTTGCCTCTTCTTCGGCAAGACATCTTAAGAGGGGGACTGAGTAACCCCGTCGGTAAAGTACCCCGTCGATTAGGGAGAATTTGGTGCTTTTGTATCTTAACTTTCTGGCCTCTGTTTTGTCCTCTGGTGTTTCTCCCGTTTCCAAGTATTTCTGATGGGTTGCATCCATGATGCTTGGCTTTCTTTATCTAGAACTTCCACTTTAGATTCTCCCACGCTTTTTCCCGGATGTAAATCAAGGGGATTATCCTGGGGTGTTCGGCTTTTGTTGAAGAGGCGAGCCGTGCCAGGGAGTCTGCCTCACAATTGTCTTCTCGGGGGATTTGTTCGAAGCTTACATCTCCCATCTTCCCTGTTAGCTTTCGTACTTCGGTCAGGTAGGCCATCATACTAGGCTCTTTCGCTTGAAATGCTCCTTTCAGTTGCTGAACGGCTAACTGCGAGTCACTCCTTACTACCACATTTTGGATCCCTAGCACCGTGCATAGTCTCAAACCGCCCAGTATTGCTTCATACTCTGCTTCATTGTTGGTTGCTATGAAAGCGAATTTCAGGGCGAGTAGGATTTCTTCTCCTTTGTCGCTTTTTAGGATGACTCCCGCCCCATTGCCTTGTGTGCTGGCCGAACCGTCTACGGACATTTCCCATTTGTCCTCGTCTATAGCCAGGGTCTGGGGGTCGGTACATTCGGCGACAAAATCTGCCAAGGCTTGTCCTTTACTCTTACTGCTGCTCTTGGGAGATAGGCGATGTCATGTTCACTTAGTTCTACCGACCACTTTACTAATCTGCCGGAAACCTCTGGCCGCTGCAGAATTTGTTTTAGGGGGTGGCCGGTGTATACCCTGATAGGATGGGCCTGGAAGTAAGGCCGTAATTTTCGAGCTGCCGTAACTAGTGAAAGGGCGACTAGTTCGTGTACTGGATACCGGGTTTCAGCGTCTAAGAGGGCTTTGCTGATATAGTAGACAGGCTTCTGGATCTTGTCGGTTTCCTGTATCAGTACTGAACTTACTGCTCGGTCCGAAACAGCCAGATATAGGTATAATGTTTCACCTGGGAGTGGTTTAGCCAGGAGTGGGGGCTGCACCAGATACTGTTTCAACTGCTGGAAGGCTTCTTCGCACTCTGTCGTCCAGTCGACATCCTTTTTTGCTTTTTGGATTACTTTGAAGAAAGGGTGGCATTTGTCAGTTGCTCGTGATATGAACCGGTTGAGCGCGGCCACTCTACCGGTCAGACTCTGTACTTCTTTTACTGTTTTGGGAGACTTTAGGGCCAGTATTGCCTGGATCTTCTGTGGGTTTGCTTCAATTCCTCGGGCACTTACCATGTAGCCTAAAAACTTCCCTGAAGCTACCCCGAAGGTACATTTTTCCGGATTGAGTTTCAGGTTGTGTTTTCTTAGAAGCTCGAAGGTCCTTTTTAGGTCGTCCATGTGGTTGTTTGGTTCTTTTGACATTGTTATCATGTCATCGACATAAACCAGCATTGTAATGCCGATGAGTGGTTTGAAAACTTTGTTTACCAACCTTTGGAAGGTGCCCCCAGCGTTTTTTAGCCCGAAGGGCATCACTTTATAGCAGTAAAGCCCCTGATCTGTGATGAAGGTTGTCTTCTCTTCGTCTGCCGGGCACATTTTGACCTGGTTGTATCCGGAGAAAGCATCCATGAAGCTCAGTAAGCCTTGACAGGCTGTGGTGTCTACTAGCTGGTCTATGTTCGGCAAAGGAAAGCTGTCCTTTGGGCACGCCTTGTTTAAGTCGGTGAAATCGACACACATTCGCCACTTGCCATTGTTCTTCCTGACCAATACCACGTTTGATACCCAATCCGGGTACCTTGCTTCCCTGATGAGACCCGCCTTTAGTAACTTCTCGACCTCGGCTGCTATTACTTTACTCTCTCTTGATTGAAGTTCCTTCTCTTTTGCCTGACCGGCTTGCGAGATGAGTCTACTGCTAGGCGGTGATTGATGAATTCGGGTCGATCCCCGGCATGTCATTGTATCCCCAGGCAAAGACGTCCGGGTATCCCTTCAGGCATTCTAGAAGATCTTGTCGTATAGACTTGCTCAGGCCTCCCCCTATCTTTATATTTTTTCCTCTGCCCGTAAAGTTCTATCTCCTCCGTTTCCTCAGCTGCAGCGAGTCGGGCATTTTTGTTTGGCCGGGGCCTGGGTTTCTGTCTTCTTCTTCTTCTCCCTGGTTCCTTTGTCGTTTTCGGTTGTCTTTTGTGATGCAGAGAGTTTCTCGTGAGAGAGTTGCGAAGCAGCTGCGAGCTGTTTTCTGGCTTCCGCACACAATTCCGATCCCCTCCCGAGTGGGGAATTTCAGTTTCAGGTGGTAGCAGGACATCGCGGCTTTTGTTTTCATCATAAAGGGTCGCCCGACGATGGCCTGGTAACTGCTCATGCAGTCTACTACAGTGAAGTCTGTCATGATCGTCCGGGTCCGAGGATGTGTCCCGACAGTTATTGCCAACTGTATCCTTCCTAGTGGGATGACGGCTGATCCTCCGAAACCGTATAAGGGAGTGCTATCGTTGGTCAGGGTTGCATATTCTACCCCTAGGTCGTCCAGTGCTTCTCTGGAAATTATGTCAACCGCGCTCCCGGGGTCCACTAGGATTCTGTCTACCTCCGACCCGCTGATGACTGCCTTGATTATCAATGCATCGTCATGAGGGAAACTTACTCCTCGGGTATCCTCATCAGTGAACATTATTGGTACCGACCGACCTCCCTGTAGCCCTGTGACCTGCTCTGTTTCTAAGACATCTGGTCCTCGGGTTCTGCTGTAATCTTTCCTTGACCGGTTAGAGTTTCCGGCCAGTGTTCTTCCTCCTGCGATGATATTGATTTGGCGACCACGTGCTCTTTGTCTGGCTGTCATGACCTCGTGGTCAATGTATTTGTTTAGATACCCGTTTCGTGCTAGATCTTCCATTTGTTCTCGCAGATCTTTACATCCGTCTGTTGCATGTCCTTTGGAGTTGTGGTGTACGCAATAAGCTTTTTGGTTCCTTTTGTCCGGGGGGAATCTCTTTGGTCGGGTTCTACTAAGAGGCCTTTCCCCTGGATCTCCATGACAATTTGTCCCAGTGGTTTCTTTAGGGGAATGTATGCATCTTCCCCGACCACATGGTTTACTTGGGTCGGCGCCCTTCTCTCTTGGTTGTCCCGGTGCAGTGGCTTGAACTCCTTGTGCTTCGGGGGTGGTCTTCTGGATTCTCTTTCTGTACGGCGGGGGGCCCTCTCTCTTGTGGTTCTTTCTCTGATGGTGTTCCCTTTTCGGGATACTTTCTCCTCGTTCTCTAATAAAACGAATTTTCGGGCCACCTCCAGGGCGGTGGCGTAGTCCGGGGTGTCTTGGATCCTTAGGTGGGTCCATAGCCTCCCGACTTTCAAGGCTCCTTTCAAGCTTTCCAGGGCCTCGGGGATTCGTACCCTCCAACTTCGAGTACCATATTGTGGTATCTTTCAATAATATCTTCATGGTTCATCGTCTCCTTGTTTCATAAGCCTTAGTTCTCCAATTGTCTTTCTGGGGACACAAGCCCCCTTGAAGTGTCGTATGAATGACTTTCTCAGTTGTGCGAAGCTGCTGATGCTTCTTGGGGCTAGGCTTCTATACCATAGAATGGCCGGTCCGGCTAGAGTTAGGGGGAACACTTTGCAGATGGCGTCCCCTGTTACCCCTTGTACCTCCATTAGTAGGACGAAACCTTCAATGTGGGTTTTGGGATCGGTATGGCCTTTGTATGGTGTCATGGTCGGCATGCTGAATCTTTTTGGGAATTTCTCTGACTTTATTTCTTCTGTGAGGGGGGACTCATCTTTGCCGTCCTGGACATCCCCTCTGTTTGTATTGGGGTATACTCCCCATTTGACCAGCTCCTCCCGTAACCAAGATTTCATGCTGCTGTCTTTGGTTCCATGCCGCCCCTGTGGTTTCTTTTCTTTCTGCTATCTCGGGAATGGTGCTTCTCGGGGTCGGTATCTTCTCGTACTTTTTCATTATATTCTTTTCCTCTTCTCCGGGTGTTGTGAGGGCTATCGTAGGAGGAGTCTGGTGACGATTTGTCATCTTCTCCTCCCATGTGTCCTCGGTCTGGGAATCTCTCTGCACTACCACGGATCTCACCCTGTAGGGTTCCCTCCTCCGGGGTCTGTCGTCTCACTTGTATCGACAATTCTTTTTCCTTCTGCTATGTCGTTCCTTCGTCGGCTAGTCCCGGCCTCGAATTTTCCATTGTGTGCTCCTTCTATCCTTCCTTTCAACCGGTCTACTATGGTTTTTAGCAGAGTTTGGCTTTCCTCCTCCCTTTCTTTCCTAAGGTTCTCCTCAATCTTTTCCATCCAATCTGCAGCCGAGCTCCCTGATGGTTGTGGTTTCCGTCTTCCGCCATTGTCTCACTACGCGAGTTGCTTTTTGTTGAGTTCCCCACACAGACGGCGCCAACTGTTGACGGTGGATTTTGGTCTCGGGCAACGTGGAATATCACCTCCGAGGTAATCCTCCTTCAATAGTGAATTTGTTTGGTTATGGGGGACCAAAGGCAAACTTAGCGAGAGACAGATAAACACACCAATCGACAAAGAGATTTAACGTGGTTCGGTGGATTTTGGATCCGACCTACGTCCACGGACAAGAACAGGATGGTACTTTTTATTACTCAATACGCTTCTCAGATCTTTTTGTGTTTACAAATCAGAGCTTGATGATTCTGATCACTGATTTTTTATGATGCCTTTTACACATACTATGCCCTCCTATTTATAATAACACAGAAATCAGACTCCTATTTGCATAAGAAATCCTAGTTGAACTTTAGTCTTCCTTCCTTGCAAGGATTCCTAGTCTGATTTTCCTTCTCTTTTCTTATTCCTTTTCGGATTCTGACTTCATTTCTTTGTGAGAGTAGGATAATTTGTTTTATCTTATCCGCAAGAATGGGGTGTCGTCATCTTGAACACGTCTCGCCATCTGGTCGGTCTTCATGAGGTCGGTCATGGCAATCTTTTATGCTGAGAGTGTTTCTTCCGACCTTATAGTGCTTGGTCATCCGAATCAAAGTGGTCGGTCTTTACATGTTGTGGTCGGGTCGGCTTTGATGATCTTAACCAGTCAGGGAATTACCCTTCTGTCCTCGTCGTGCTGCCTTAAATGTCATAGTGCCTGAAAACCATCAACACACACATCTCAAGCATCTCATGCATATATGCATCATGTAACCTTCTGTTTCTTAAAGCCATCAAAGATTCCGTTGGGTTTGGGGTAAGAAGGTTTGTCATATGGTTTAGCAAATGGATAGCGAAGAAAAGGAATTGAGAAACAGAAAACCTTACGACAAAGATAGAAAGACCATTGGGGGGCCTTCAAAAAAAAAAAGAGAAAAAAAAAGAAAAAAAAAAAAAGAGGGTTGTTTAGTCCTTAATAGTTAGGCATAAGTCTGATGATGAAATCGTTTGCTTTAGGATGAAATCTTAGAAACGATAAACTCTTGATGTTCTTTTATTTGATGCTTTGAATTGTTGATCTATGCTGGACTCGTAAGTACTTCACTATAGGTTCTTAGCGGTGAAACCTCAGTAGTTGGCAATATGACTAGTTGAAAAAAATTGTAGGTCGGTGAATGACCGTTTGCTTAGATGTCTATCTTGTTTTGCTTATGTTATGATGTGTGGTATGTTGAAAATAAAAGAAAAGTCTCTAAGGAAAAAATTTTGAACCACCTATAACCAATAAGCGTGAAGCTACCCATGGGAGTATTAGGACCACCATGAGGAGAAATGCTACCTTAAAGGGTAGGTGTGTTGAAAAAAGAGAAAGAAAAAAAAAAGAAAAAAAAAGTTCAAAAAAAAGAAAAAAAAGAGAGAAGGAGACAAAAGAGAAAGAAAACCATACCACATTGAGCACAGAAAAGCAACTGCAGGCATAACTGAGACATCTAGGTTGGTTTGACCCATCGATCCCGATTTTTGAAACGAAATCATTGAGTTAGCTTACTTAAGGATCAAGCTGCAAAGGAACCTTTGCACACACACACTTTGAGTCTGGCATAGATCATTTATTCAAAAACTCATATTTGAGTTGCATTGAGTGTTTTGAATGTTCTCTGGTTTCATTACTGGACATTCCTTGAGGACGATAATATGTATAAATATTGGGACTATTTCGTAGCATGTGATATAGTATGATGATATGGAAGGCCCCACCATGTGGTTCATCTTGACTAAATGCAAACAAGCGGAGAACAGAAAGCTAAATCAAGACTGGGAGTGACCAGTCTACCACCTCGTGAATCCGGACATATAACAAAAATTGAGCCATGAGACCAGAGAGGATACTGTGCAATCACCTGGAGAACTGGCGGAAGACCTAACCCAACGGAATAGGAAATTCATTCATGCATGCATGCATACACGTAACATATTTGCATTCTTTTTCGTGTTTGTTTTGCTTTGTATTCACAAGTTTCAAAGAAGAAAAAGAGAAAGCAGTGATTACGCCCAAATATGACTTGCGGTTATCGCAGTATAGCTGGGGTGTCGATTCCTCAGAGAGATGGTTACAGGAACTAATTTACTCAAACAAAAACGTTAACGGTAACTTAATAAATAAGATGATAAAATTGGTAATTAAAATAAAGATAAATAAGATAATAAAAAGATAATAAAGGATAATGGCAGAGAAAAGCAGCAAAGCATCGGGAATCCCTATTGCATCAAATTCCTATATTCAGTTATTAATTCCTATTATTACTCAGTTGAGGGTTTCACATCCCAAACCAACAACCGGAATATATTCAATTCTACACATATTCAAATTCTAAGGTAATTAATGATTATTTTCTCTATGTTAATAGCACACAAAAGTCATCGTTACGAGCTATCTAACGTCGACAATATACCCTCAGGCAATACTGCAGCAGAAGATCAACACGCAAAACAACTTTACCAGTCACAATTAAATTCGCAAATCACACATAGAAGAAGCATGACTGGATATATATGGGATTTAACAAAATATAATTTCTGGATTAATAAATCTAAAGATAATAAAAATAATAAACATCAATTTTATTAAACGATTAAAAGGTACTCGGAGGAATTAAAAACATAAATAATAGAAATCAAACACAAAAGTTCATCCATAGCTCTGCCTAGAGAATTAGTTCCCCATAAAAGAAATAAATCTAGCCTGGGATTGGAGTGACATGTTATTCTGAATAATTACTGATCCGCGTCCCGACTCTCGGCTTTCCTGAAGAACTTCTTCTCTCTCACGCGTGAATGCTGCACCCAGCCTTCTGGTTCTCTCACGCACCTGGTGTTGGAGTTTCTATAGGTCCCAAGATCAAAACTCAAGCATGAATCATAAGTGAATACAACGACGGAAGTGCGGAATACTTACATCGAGAGGTTGAGCGACGATTTGGGCAACAAAAATTCGAATTCTGCTCACTTTTTCAAGGCAGTGGGCTGCTGTGAATAGTGAATTTCGGCATCATCAACAAGATTTGAAGCTCCAAGCTTCATCATTTGAATCCCGGCTCATGGGTGGACTTCCCTATCACCTTCGCATTGATCCGGAGTGTGCTAGCACTCTTGTTTTGCCACAAAACACACTTGCTTCCCTCCATTTTTGCTTCTTAAAAGTCGACAGTTCACTGCCCTTTAGAAACAGAAATGGCGTGAATGAAGGAGGAGAAATGGTGAGAGAGAGAAGTGAAAAAGTGTGTTGGAAAATAGGTTTATAATTTGCTTATATATTTTCTACAAAAATAAAAGCAAATACACTACTTCTTTTGTCTTTCAAAAAGTCAAAGGAATATAAAACAATATATGTCTTTCAACTTTCAAAAGTTGATTTCCAACCACTCACATCAAGTCATTTCAATCAATCAATCTAATCAATTGTCACATCACTCAAAGTGACATGATTTGACGCTTGATGTGATGCTAGATGCGACTAGCGATTTGACGCTTGATTTGACGAGCCGCGCTCGAATTCGAATGCGAATGCGCTCATAATATACTCGGTCTCGGTTTCGCTAATTCCAAATTAATGAATTTTCCGTCGCATCGTAATTAAATGATTACGCCTAGCGAAATCACTATTCACGTCGCTAACGAATTAATTCTCGCCCGAATTAAAATCTAATTTT
>SKCR01041099.1:0-15873 GCA_019454045.1 Zanthoxylum bungeanum
ATATAGGCAAACAGAACTACAGATTCTACAAGAAAATTTTTGCTCTTTCAAGGAACTAAACTCACCATTTCTTCTTCATGTTGTGATTTTTCAAGGGCTCTTTCCTCTCTTCTCTTTTTTACATTTTCAATCTCATCTTGTATCAGGAATGAAGGATGAATTATGAATATACTGAAATATTAAAAAAAACTAATCAATATCAAATAAGAAATTAAGAAATCACTAGAATTTGGAATGAATTAGGACAACAAAGAGTTTAGCAACATAAAAACAATGAAACACGACACAGACACAAAATGCGTCAATTTACCATAAACGACAAGTTAAAGATTAATCCATATTTACATACCATTCTTTCTCTCTGTCTCTTTTTCTCTCTGCTTTTACTGAAAACTCATCAAGAGGTACACCTTGAGCAACATCACGCTCAATCTTTTTTCTCCATACAAAACCTGTAACCCATAAATTGACTCAATTATATTCAAAAGAAAAATGAAAAAAGAATATTAGCCATCAAATCAGTAGTGTACCATTAAGAATGCATTCAAGACAATAATGATCAATCTCATAAAAATGAAAACATGTAATCTGAGATATTTATTATCATCTGCCATAACCTTCAAATGTACTAAAAGGAGGAAAGAAAAACCATTGTTTAAAAATTCAGTTGAGGCGCGGCAATGACGTGTTGAGGCGACCGCCTTTTCGGTTTTTGTGAGGCGGCAGCGGCCGCCTCACTCGAAACCCTTTTTTTATTTTAAGTTTTATTAAATGAAACGACGACGTTTTGGGGATTTCAAAACGTCGTCGTTTCATTTACAGTATTAAAAAAAAAATATGATTCCAGGATTTTTATATACTCTCTCGTCCTCGTCTACTCTCTCTCTCGGCTTATACTTCTCTCTCTCTCTCGACCTCCTCTGCTCTCTCTCTCTCTCTCTCTCGGCGACGGTGATGACGACGGCAGCGTTTGTGGTAATCTGTTCAACTTGTTTTTTTTTTTTTAACTTGTTAATGACCTAAAAAAATCCATTAAAGAAACTAGAGAAAAAGATAAACTTATTTTGAAGGCAATATATAAAGATTTAAGTGCAAGTTCTGGACTAAAATCATATGTGGTGTAAATGTATAATACTGCAATTACACACTTAGTGAACTATCTTGTTGTAAGCAATAAGCTTCAATTAATTGGCCAAAAATACATACATCAGTTAACTATCCTGTAGTATTCGTATAGTGGTGTCATATGTATTTTAAGTCTGAACTGTTTGAATATGCTATAGATGATAACTTATTTAAGGATTAGTTATCAATAATTATTTGAACATATTATGAATTATGAAGAAATGAATGTATTTTGGATTTAACATGTTTTTATTATTCTGATATTATAATTTTAATTATTTTTTCGATTTTCTGATTAAGGCGCTCGCCTCGCCGCCTCGAGGCGGTCCGCCTTGCGCCTCAATGGCCGGCCGCCTCGAGGCGCCGCCACGTATTTTTAAACATTGAGAAAAACAAAAGGCCACTGGAAGAAATTTATTTAGAGAAAAAAAAAAAGAAACATACTTCTCATTAAGATTGGAGTCACCAAACGGATTTGAATCATTAGAGTAACCATAAACTTTTTGAGCCTTCAATTTTTTCGCAACTTTTGCTGCCTGCACAATCGAAAATCACATATTCAATAAATAAATCAGAGTAGAAAAAATAGAAAATTATATAATAACCAAAATACTAAACCTTTCTCTGTGCTTTCTTAGCTAAATACTCAGCAATTTCCTCTTCAGAAATTTTCCTTGAAGACTTCTTCTTTTTGTGTTCACGATCACTCTCGTTGTTATCATCATCAAAACTATCAGAGTCTCTACCACGTCTACTGCTTTTGCTTCTTCTCTATCATCATCGGAACTATCCAAAGATATCAAGCTAAAAACGAGGAATCACTCAATAATAAAAATGTTATATTGGAAAATTAAACAGAAAAATAAAGATAGATTTTGTAATAAGAGAGGAATCTGGCTTTCAATAGGATGACATTCAGCTTGCTAACTATCAGGATTGATTAGGGGTGTCAAAACGAATCAACGAATCGAATTCGTGACGAATTCTAAACGAATCGAATTATAATGCACTAAATTCGAATTCGATTCGTTTATTAAACGAATCCTGATATTAGGATTCGGATTCGATTCGTTTAATAAACGAATATTCGTATTCGATTCGTTTATTCGTTTACATAAATCAAACGAATCGAATCGAATATATTATTCGTTTATTATTCACATCTGATTTGTTTACTATTCGCATCCGATTCGTTTATTATTCGCATCCGATTCGTTTATTATTCGCATCTGATTCGTTTACACAAAATTAAACGAATCAAATTTTATATTCGCTTAATAATCGAATGTTCGTATTTGATTCGTTTAATCAAATTAATATTCATTAAAAATTTAAATTATAGATTAAAAATTCTTACAACAAGCTCCAAAATTCAAATTATAAATCAATTACATCATTTTCCCTCACTAATAGACTACCTAAACAGCCATCTACATTGTTCTCTTTGCTACAATTCTTCGAAACTCCATCATTTGTTGACACCCTCTTCTTAGCTGCATGATTAAGACATCAACTTAATCTCATAAAATTACCCAATTCTCGAATTTTAACAAAAATAAAAATAAATAAATAAATAAAACTTAGAATGTGATAATTTTTAAAACAATATCAATTTATTTTTTTCAATTTGTCAACAACCAAAGAAAGATTAAAACAAAAAGAATTATGAGTAAATATTAACTGACCTTTGAGAAAAGCACATCAGCACCACAACCTCCACACTCATACACAAAGTAATCAGGTTAGCTCTGGTAGAAAATTTCTGCATTTTAAGCAATGAACCAACTGAATCCTGGATGCTTCAGTCATTTTTATGTAGTTAAAACGAATACCCAGAATCTCAAAAATAGAACAAAACTCAATTAACAAGTCAAAACAACTTCGATACCGGAACTACATAAACAAAATAAGAAGCTTTTAAACCCTAGTCATAACTCATAACACATTAACGATTTCTTCTAGTTTCTTATCAAAATAATCTATACACTGGTGAGAAATCAGCAAGAAACAAAGAATTTTAGGTTTGAGAAATGAGAGAGGCGGCTGGTCACTGGTGAGAAATTTTATAGTTAGGTTTAAGAAATTTTAGAGGCGGCTAGGTTTAGATTTTAAATAGTTAAATTTTTAGGTTAAATATAAGTAATTACTAAAATATCATTTGTGTTTAATAAATATAATCAAAAAATTTAGGGGTAAATTTGTAATATAATTAAGCGGGTATTAAACAAATTCAATTCGGATTCAATTCGTTTATGATTCGTTTAATAAACGAATCATAAACGAATTGATGAACTCAAATTCGGATTCGATTCGTTTATTAAACGAATCGAATCGAATTGACCCATTTATTAAACGAATTCATTTTTCCAAACCCATATTCGCTTTAAAACGAATCGAATCAAACCGCATAAACGAATCCTAACCCAAATTGTCACCCCTAGGATTGATTATGCCATTAGGGGTGGCAAAACGAATCAACGAATCGAATTCGTGACGAATCCTAAACGAATCGAATTGTAATGTACTAAATTCGAATTCGATTCGTTTGTTAAACGAATCCTGATATTAGAATTCGGATTCGATTCGTTTAATAAACGAATATTCATATTCAATTCGTTTATTCGTTTACATAAATCAAACGAATCGAATTGAATTTATTATTCATTTACTATTCGCATCCAATTCGTTTACTATTCGCATCTGATTCATTTATTATTCGCAAACGATTCGATTCGTATTTGATTCGTTTAATTCATTTCGTATTCGATTTGAATTCGATTCGTTTAATCAAATTAAAATACAAAATCTAAGTATCCAATCCATACCATATTTAATAACATATTTGTTGTTATAGTCTTAAAATCCTTACAACAAGCTTCAAATTTCAAATTACATATCAATTGCATAATAACACTTAAAATCTTCAAAACACATTTTGATCAAAATCTCGAATACAAGTTGAGACGGTAAAGGCAAACTTATTTATCATTATCATACGAGATGAAAATCCTGTAAATAAAATAAAATAATATTATTGAGTGGTAATGAAATAGAGTTTAGGTCAACAAAGACATAATAAGAACTAGATCCAAATCCAAAAATCATGCCAATAAAAACTTGATCCTAAAAATTAAAAACAAACTTAAAACTGCAGCTCTTCAATCAAATAAGGTAAAAAAAAAAAAAAAAAATATTCTAGTAAAGAACAAAATTCATGGAAGATTAAGCACGAATTAAATTCATCTTCAAATAAGATGAATAAACAATCCGAAAATCTCATCGTATCTTCTATCTAACAAAAAAGACCAACATCAAACACTCATCAATGCAAAATGTTCATCAGTGCAAAATGATCTGGAAGATATTAACAGACCCTTAATAGTATCAAAGAAACTAAGCACACAAAATATCTTGAAATCCACTCAGATAATAGCATTGGAAGCACTTGCAATTCTTGGCCACATATCAGCACACTCCTTACCAATTGGGCCAGTTATAGCAGATCCTTACAATCACCAAAGCACACGTCGAATTAAATCCACAACCAATCGAAATTATTAAATGCAAGACAACTAGAAAGAAAACATCAAACCCAGAATGAACTAATTTTTGCTCAAACAATTTAAAAGTTTTAATCAATAAAAAAAAAAACGAAACATACCAGTATAATGATGATAAAGAAAATGATGAAAATGTTCTTCTTTTTTGATGAATAAGAGTCGGCGACTTAGTCGAGATTTAAGAGAGATAAAGTTTGGAAACTTGAATTCATTTGATGAAGAATGAGATGAGAGTCGGCGGCTTAGTAGTTAGTTGTTTTAGGTTTGATGAATGAAGATTTTGTTTTAGGTTTATTTTTTATTATATACTAATATTTTAGGTTAAATGGGTAATTACTAAAATAACTTTAGTGTTAAACACTTATATTCAAAAAACGAAGGATAAATTTATAATTTAATTAAACGGATATTAAACGAATTCGATTCGGATTCGATTCGTTTATGATTCGTTTAATAAACGAATTCTAAACGAATAAACGAATTGACAAGCTCAAATTCAGATTCGATTCGTTTAATAAACGAATCGAATCGAATTGATCCATTTATTAAACGAATCCAATTTTCCAAACCCGTATTCGCTTTAAAGCGAATCGAATCGAACGAATAAACGAATCCTGACCCAAATTGCCACCCCTATATGCCATAACTAGATAGACCTTAAAACTTGCAAATAACTTAAAAATGAAAGTATAGTTGAGTCGATATTAAAATTCTCCAAATCCATTAAAAAACAAGTGAACAACGACAGCAAACCCATATACCAGCTACATTTTAAAGCACAGATCAATCAATGACATAAATCACAAATTAACAATGTTAATTTCAACAAGACAATTATCAAAATTTCAAGCATAAATATGTTCCTCGAGTCTTTATTTCTTTTTACAAAACAAGTAAAACACTTCATTCATAATAGTTATAAAAAAGAGAACAAATCATACATGTTTTCATTAGTCTAGGAAACATAAACACGAAATTAACCTCAAAAAAAGATCACGATCTTCTTCAAAAACGCTTGCTTACCTCTTTGCCTACTTCTCCATTTTTTTTCCAGAAGACGGAATGATGTCGTTTGCGAAAGGAGATTTGCTAAAGAAAACCAGAAAGCTTATTAAGAGTATAGCAAAGGCTTAAGGCAATGTTTAAAAATACGGATAACGCCTCGAGCCGGTCGGCCGTTGAGGCGAGAAGCGGACTACCTCGAGGCGGCGAGGCGGGGGCCTCGATTCGAAAATCCAAAAAAGTAATATCATAATATCAGCATAATAAAAACATCAACAATCCAATATATATTCATTTATCCATCATTCATAGTATGTTCAAAAAACAATTAACACATAATCCCTAATATGCTATCATTTGTGCCTAGCGGCATGAAACTTGGGTCGAAATTTTTAATTCTTTTTTTTTTCCAAATCTAAGCTAACCAAATCAACGAAAGATTCATTTATTACACAGATCTTATTTTCCCACACAAATAACTCAAGACACAAACTTCAATCAGACTGATAGACGCGCATGGAAACTAGAGACAAACTTCAATTTCTCCTTTTTTGTTAGGTTTCTTCTCCAATTCACATCTTCTCTGTCTCGGCTGTTTCAGAGAGAAACCAGAAAGAGAGAGATAGACGCGCATGGAAAAAACCAGAGAGAATCAGAGAAACCAGACAAACCAATTTCATTTATCCAAAACCTAATCAACGCGCATGAAAAAATAAAAATTGAAACCAGAGAGACAAAGGTAGACGCGAATGAGAGAAGACAGGGAAAGAGAGTTACCTTCGTGACAAGGGAGAGAAAGATTCGACAGAGGCGACGAGAGAGTACTGAGGTTTGTGGTTTTTTTTTCCAAACGACGACGTTTTGGAGTCCCAAAAACTTCTTCGTTTTGGAGGGGGGAAAAACAATAGAAAAAAAATAATCTCTGACCTGACTTTGCTTTGATCAAAATGAAACTGTAGAACGAAAATATTAGTATCTGATCAAATTGTAAATGAAAAAAATTGAATGGTAAGAGCAACTCAGCAAAGTACTTCCTCATCTTTCTTCTCCCAGTCTTGGAACTCAGCACGAGCACGTTCCCTAGCCAACAGAGCCTGCAGAAGCAATCAATTTATAAGCCAAAGTACATCCAAATAACCACAAGAAAATACAAAAAAATAAAAAACAATTGAAGATGACTCCAACATAATAAGCCAGATGATGTTGCTCTAGGCAAACAGAACTACAGATTCTACAAGAAAATTTTTGCTCTTTCAAGGAACTCAACTCACCATTTTTTCTTCATGTTGTGCTTTTTCAAGGGCTCTTTCCCCTCTTCTCTTTTTTACCTTTTCAATCTCAGCCTGTATCAGGAATGAAGGATGAATTATGATAAGCAGTGAAACCTTCTGAGTAACTCTGTATTTGGATAGAAGTACATCAAAGTATCTGTTGCAGAAATGTGAGCCATCATCACTGATAATTGAGGTGTTCCGAACTGAGTGAAAATGTTCTTTTCAGGAATTTGATCACCATTTTTGAATCATTGGATGGCAGTACAATTGCTTCGATCAATTTAGAGACGTAGTCTACAACAACCAGGATGTACGGATTTTTGAATGATGGAACAAAAGGTCCCATGAAATCTATACCCCACACATCGAATATCTCCACTTCCAGAATATTTTGCAACGGTCCTTCATTTCTCCTCGAAATATTTCCCGTTCTCTGGCACACGTCACATTGAATAGAAAAAAGATAAGCATCTTTAAAATGAGTAGGCCAGAACAAACCTGATTGTAGGACCTTGGTTGCAGTTTTGTTTCCGCTGAAGTGTCCGCCATATGGTGATGAATGATAGTGTTGCAAAACACTATTGACTTCCTCCTGTGGAACACACTGTCTTAGTAGTTGATCAGCACATCGTTTGAACAGGTACGGCTCATCCCATACATAATGTTTGACTTCTTTAAAGAACTTCTTTCATTGCTGAGTTGTCCATTCCAACAGTCATTTTCCTGATATAATGAAACTGACATAGTCAGCATACCAATGGGCATCTTGTTGTTTCATGGCAAATAGTTGTTCATCTGGAAAAGTTTTTTTGATTATCAGTTCTTTGCCACTTGTTTCTCCATTCTCTAGTCTCGATAAATGATCTGCCACCCGGTTTTCTGTCCCTTTCCTGTCTCTGATCTCCACGTCAAATTCTTACAGAAGAAATATCCAACGGATCAATCTGGGTTTGACATCTTTCATCATGATCAAGTATTTGATTGCTGAATGATCTGTGTATACCAGCACTTTGGGACCCAGCAGATAGGAGCAGAATTTGTCAAAAGTGTACACAACTGCGAGCAACTCATTTTCAATGGTTGTGTAATTGAGTTAAGCTTTATTCAAAGTTCTGCTGGAGTAGTAAATGGTGTGGAAAATCTTTGATTTGCGTTGTCCCAAAACTGCACCTACAGTAAAATCACTAGCATCACATATCACTTCAAATGGAAGGGTTCAGTCTGGTGCTACAATGATGGGGGCAGAAATCAACTTTTGTTTTAAGATCTCAAAAGCTTCCTGGCATTCTTTGGTGAAGTTGAAAGGCACATCATTCTCCAGAAGATTGTACAGAGGTTTAGCAATCTTGGAAAAATCTTTGATAAATCTCCTGTAAAAACCTGCATATCCGAGAAAGCTATGATCCATTTGACAGATGTCGGCGAAGGTAGTTTTTCAATTGTTTCAATCTTTACTTTGTCTACCTCGATTCCCTTTTGTGAGATCCGGTGTCCAAGAACAATGCCTTCTTGTACCATGAAATGGTATTTCTCCCAATTGAGTACTAGGTTTGTATCTTCGTACCTTTGTAACACTTGTTCCAAATTTTATAAGCAGTGGTCAAAAGAATCTCCAAACACATAAAAGTCATCCATAAAAACCTCCATACTCTGCTCCAACATGTATGAGAAGATGGCCATCATGCAACGCTGAAATGTAGCGGGGGAATTACTTAATCCAAATGGCATTCTGCGAAAAGCAAAAGTACCATAAGGACATGTAAATGTGATTTTCTCCTGATCTTCTAGGGCGATGGCAATCTGATTGTATCCTGAATATCCGTCCAGAAAGCAATAGAACTCATGTCCCGCCAATCTGTCTAACATCTGGTCAATGAATGGTAGCAGAAAATGGTCATTTCTCGTGGCTTTGTTTAGCTTCCTGTAGTCCATGCATACTCTCCATCCGGTCACCGTTCTTGTTGGAATCAACTCGTTCTTTTCATTTGTGACAACAATAATTCCTCCTTTCTTCGGCACACACTGCATAAGACTTACCTAACTGCTATCTGAGATGGGGTAAATGATGTCAGCATCCAACCATTTAATGATTTTTTTCTTCACGACCTCCTTCATAATTGGATTGAGTCTCCGTTGATGCTCAACTGTGGGTTTGTATTCATCGTTCATCAGAATCTTATGCATACAAAATGATGGACTAATGCCTCGAATGTCTACTATAGTCCAGCCAATGGCCTTCTTGTGCTCTAGTAATACTCTCAGTAATTTTTCTTCCTGCTCCAATGTTAGCAAATAAGAAATAATAGCAGGTAATTCAGAAGAGTTTCCAAGAAATGCGTACCTGAGATGGCTCGGAAATAACTTTAGTTCCAACTGCGGTGGTTCTTCAATTGAAGGCTTGATTCGATTTTTCCTTGGCAGTTCGAGGCTTTCCACTTGTGGTGTGGCTTTGAATCAGAATGGTTTATCAAGGTAGTTGATATATTCCAGGATTTCAGAATCTAGCTCGTTGTCAGTCATGTTGGTGATGTAAGCTTCAAGTGTATCCGTGGGATTTGGCTCAGTATCCTGAACGATATTATCAACAACATCAACTCTGAAGCATTCTTCTTCTTTTTCATCACTCGGGAATTTCATGGCTTTGAAAACATTGAAGGTAACTTCTTGGTTCTGCACTTTCATGGTCAATTCTCATTTTTGCACATCAATCACAGTTTTACCTGTAGCCAAGAATGATCTCCCAAGAATGATAGGTACTTCTATGTCTTCTTCCATATCAAGGATAATGAAATCTGCTGGGAGAATGAGTTTGCCAACTTTGACCAGCACATCTTCAACAACACCTATTGGAAATGTGAACGTTCGATCAGCAAGTTGCAACGAGACTAAGGTAGGCATCGCTTCTCCAATCTGCAGTTTCTTGTAAATAGAAAAAGGCATAAAGTTAACACTAGTGTAGGCACTGCATTTTTGCATGTAAGTCCCGATGATGAGTCCGTATGGAGACACTACTCTTTGATTGTGAAAGCTGGCGGAAAACGGACGTCGGAAGGGAAAAGTTGGAAATTAGCATTGGGTCGGTTTTAACTCGCTTGTTTAGCTTCAGGGGCTTGTTGGACCTCTATTTTAAAACACACGCATAAATTAAATAATAAAAAACATTTAAAACACATCTCACAAATTAAATTCACAAATTAAATTATAACCAATTAAATCACAAACCAATTAAATTGAATTCTTAATTAAACTAAATTCACAAATAAATTAAAATAAATTGAAATTAAATTAAACTAATAAAAATCCATTCAATTAAATCCAATTAAAACGGATTAAATTAAATTAAATTAAATTAACTCTAAGGCCAAAATAAATAAATTAAATTCCTAATCTAAATATATCCCTACCTAAATTAAACTAAATCACTTCCATTTAAATAATTCACTTCCAATTAAAAATCAATTAAAAATCAATTCATTCCTAACTTTAATAAATCAATCACCTAATTTAAATATTACCCACCTAAAATACACAATTTTAATACCTAAAATAATACACCCAATTAATTGATTTTATTTCCTAATTAAACCATGCAAACCCTAATTCCCTCAATATATAAACATAACATAAAAAAACCCTAAAGTTCTCCTCTACACACTCTAATTCACGGCATTCATAAAAAAAAAAACAAACCCTAGGCTCCCCCCACTTGCACGGCAACCCTCTCCAAATCGGCAAACAAACCCTAGTCATGCACTTCATCTCTCTAAAACACAAAACCTAAAACGCATCAGCCATCCACGCCCAGCACAGCCACCACACCCCTAGCTTCATCAAAGATGCACTAAGACCTGCACCCCTCCAACACGCCCCTTTAATGTCAATCAACCCTTCAGCAAACAAGGCATCAAACAAACCCTAAAAATTCACTCACACCCCACGCCAATACACATACACCTAGCCGACCAACGAGCGAAGCAGCCCCTGCTCCTCCACGCGATTTTCAAGCCTTCACACCAGCCATTCACGGATCACCACCAACTCTCTCTGGCCTCTCTCCCTCACGGCCAAATAAAAAAACCCTAGCAACCCCTCACGAAACCTTTGAATAAGCCACGGAAACAACAAAAACAAGAGACCCTTCATGACTCTCAGGCAGCGCCATTAAACAAATCCATCTCTCTCAAACCTTGAAGACCACACTACAATCACATCTCGCCCCATCTGCTTCAGCCAGCACTTGCTTACAAGCCTCAACGTCTGCCCTTTTCCATCAGCGTACCACAACCACTGCCCCTCCATTAGCCGTAACAAAGAAACCACACAAACACCAGAACCCTCTTCAAGAACAGCCCACCAAAGAGACACATTCTGCCGATAATAAACTGACCGACCAAAGCAGCAAACTACCCATATACAAACACACAAACCCTTAGCCGACAGCTCGTGAAGTCACAAACAAAAATAAACCAACGAGCAGCAATCACACACGCCCACGTACAACAAGCATAGCCACCGAACACCAAAATACCACGTACACAGCCCACTCCTCAAACACACACCCCACAAACATATATAAGCCACACATGTCCATTCACCACAATGCACCCCCCACCGAACCATGAAGCCACTTGGACGTGAACTGCCTCTACCGAGTACAGAAACAACACAATCAGCCCCACCAAACGATCACAAACAAATAAAACCCACTGACCGAAACTAAGTCATAAAAAACAAACCCTTCACCAAGCAAACTGACAACAAAAAAAGACACAAACTGACAAAAAACCACCGACCGAAAACTGCCCAGTAAAGTACCGCAGAATAAGTACAAAACAGTCCCCGAAACTGCCCAGTAAACTGTCCAGAAAACACACCCAAAATTGTCCAGAAAACTGCCCAAAACAGTATCAAATAAACTGGCCAAAACTGAACCCCAAAACTGCCCAAAACAGTCCATTAATAACCTAAAATAGTAACCAGAAAATACCTTGAAAACAGTAGCGAAACGGAGTGAAAATAGCAACCCGACCAGTGAAACAGCGGGGAAAAATGTTGGATTAGTGAACCAGAAAAGTTACGGAGTATCGACCCTTCCGACGGCCGTGTAACGCGCTTTCGAGAGACGAAAAAAGAGGTTAGACCTGAGGGCACCTTTCATTTATTATCTTTCGTTTCTTTTATTTATTATCTTGCGTTTCTGTTATTTATTTTAATATATTATCGCATGAGAGTCGTTTATTGAGGCATGATGTGATTGTTGGATGGGCGGAACGTGTGTTCCCTTTTGTGGTATATAGGATGGAAACCCAGACGTAAATTTCGTAGCCGAATCCGAACGGACGGTAGTGCGGTTTGTACTCAGGATACAACGCCACGTACCACTTAAGAGACATATGTTTCGTTCCATCCAAACTTGTATTTGAGCATGATATAGTTTGTAGGTTATTTATCTATTGTTTAAAAGCATGATTCGTCCTAGTTTGTTATTTATTGTCCAAGCATGATAATGTTAGTTTTATGCATGATAGGTTGCTTAGTTTATGTTTATATTCAAATAGTTATTTGTTTATTTCAATCGAATGGTTTGATATGCTCGTTGTGTTCTATTGTGTGTTTACCGTTTAATGATTTACTTTCAAGCATGCAAACTTAGATTAGGGGTTGGTTAGATGAAAACATGTTAGATCTAAGTACCCTTTGAGCATGATTATTGAGTAGACTCGGTTGATTTATTGCACAAATTATATCATCACAAGTGACATAAGTAAGGGACCATTCTGAACCCAACAGTTTGAGGTCTTCCCTTGCGAGGGTTGAGTGCGGCCTTAAATCCTTGTCCCGGTTCACACCGGGTGGCGAATCCATGTTATTTCGTACTTTCCAACTAGGCCGCGAGCCTAGAGCAACGTCGTCAAGTCCTGTGTCCCACAGTCTGGCGACTCCACTGGGGATAGAGAACCGGCCCCGAAATCATGTCTTGTGATGTGTATAATTTGTGCATTAGTTGACCGTTTCTATAGTGGGTTGATGGAGTTCAATCAAAGGCATTGTCATAAACCCGCATGAGAACGATAGTTGTATATCCTATAAAAGTTGCCTCTTTTTGCTTTTGGTAACCACATGCATATTAAATCTCATACATTGCACGTATCCCATACATACATGCATCATGTTAACCTCTGTGTCTTAAAAGCCATCATAGATATCCATTAGGTTAGAGATAAATGAAGAATTGTCAAAGAAGAGTTTAGCAAACATGGATAGCGAGGAAAAGGAAATTGAGAAATGGAAAACCTTACGACAAGGATAGAAAGACCATTGGGGGGGCCTTCAAAAAAAAACAGAGAAAAAAGAAAAGAAAAAAGAGAAGAAAAAAGAAAAAAAAATTGTTTTTTTTTAGTCATTGATAGCTAGACATAAGTTCGATAATGAAATTGATTGCTTTAGAGTGAAACTTTAGAAATGATAAACCCTTGACGTGATTTTATCTGCTGCTTTGAGTAATTGATCTATGTTAGACTCGTAAGCACTTGATTATGGTTTTTAGCAGTGAAAACCTGAGTAGTTAGCAAAGTGACTAGTCGAAGAAATTGTAGGTCGGTGAATGACCGTTTGCTTAGATGTCTATCTTGATTTGCTTATGTTATGATGTGTGGTATGGTTGAAAATGAAATAAAAGTCTCTAAAGAAAAGAATTGAACCACCTATAATCGATAAGCGTGAAGCTACCCATGGGCGAGTATTAGGACCACCATGAGGAGAAATGCTACCTTAAAGGGTAGGTGTGTTGAAAAAAAAGAGAGAAAAGAAAAGAAAAGAAAAAAAAAAAAAAAAAAAAGAAGTTCAAAATGAAAAGAAAAAAGAGAGAGAGAGAGAGACAAATAAGAAAGAAAACCATACCACATTAAGCATGGAAAAGCAATTGCGGAATATAATTGAGACATCTAGGTTGGTTTGACCCACCGATCCCGATTTTTGAAACGAAATCATCGAGTTGGCTTGCTTAAGGATCAAGCTGTGAAAGAACCTTTGCACACACACACTTTGAGACTGGCATAGATCATTTATTCAAAAACTCAGATTTGAGTTGCATTGAGTGTTTTGAATGTTCTCTGGTTTCGTTACTGGGCATTCCTTGAGGACGATAATATGTATAACTATTGGGACTATTTCGTAGCATGTGATATAATATGATGATATGGAAGGCCCCACCATGTGGTTCATCTTGACCAAGTGCAAACAGCAGAGAACATAAAGCTAAATAAGACTGAGAGCGACCAGTCTACCACCCCGTGAATAAGAGGAATGACGAGAAATTGAGCCATGAGACCAGAGAGAAGACTGAGCAATCACTTGGAGAACTGGGGGAAGACCTAACCCAGCGGAATAGGAAATTCATTCATGCATGCATGCATACACGTAACAAATTTTGCATTCTTTTTTGTGTTTGTTTTGTTTTGTATTCACAGGTTTCAAAGAAGAAAAAGAGAAAGCGGCAAAGACAAGCCAACCAGAATCAGCAACATATGAGTAGTAGTTTTAGGGATGAGTCCCAGGGTTGAAGCCCATATCAGTTTCAGTTTGGGGATGAGTCCCAGGGTTGAGGCCCATATCAGTATTCGCTTGGGGATGAGTCCCAGGGTTGAGGCCCATATCAGCAGTTTGAGAATGAAGAAGCGGAGAATGGCACTCCGAGAATGGAGAACAATCCGAGAATGAACAATATGAGAATGGAGCAAAATCCGAGAATAGAGCGGAGTTCGAGAATGAACAAGCCGATAATGGCAATCAGAGTTCGAGAATGAACACTCCGGGTATGGAGATATCAGATCAGTTCTGCCGGGTATGGCACTCCGGGTATGGAGATACAACATCAGTTCTGCCGGGTATGGCAATCTGGGGGAAAGGCCCACATTAACTAGCAGTATTAGTCTTGCCGGGTATGGAAATCTGGGGGAAAGGCCACATTAACTATCAGTATTAGTCTTGCCGGGTATGGCACTCTGCGGGCGAGGCCCACATCATTATTAGCATCATTTCTGCCGGGTATGGCACTCCGGTATGGAGATACATCATCGGTTCTGCCGGGTATGGCATTCTCGGGGCGAGGCTCGCGTCATCATCAGTATCAGTTTTGCCGGGTTTGGCACTCCGGGTATGGAGACATCAGATCAGTTTAGCCAGGTACGGCACCCCGGGTATGGAGACATCAGAATCAGTCTTGCCAGGTATGGCACTCTGTGGGCGAGGCCCACATTAGCATCAGAATCGGTCTTGCCGGGTATGGCACTCTGAGGGCGAGGCTCATATCAGTATCAACATAGGGGCGAGGCCCATATCAATATAAGTTTGAGGGCGAGGCCCATATCAGTATCAGTCTGAGCGAGGCCCACGTCAGTATCAGTTGAGGGCGAGGCCCACATCAGTATTAGTCTGGGTGAGGCCCACATCAGTTTTGGGGCGAGGCCCACATCAGTATAAGTCTGGGGGTGAGGCCCACGTCAGATCAGTTCAGGGGCGAGGCCCACATCAGTATCAGTTTTGGGGAGAGGCTCATATCAGTATCAGTTCTGGGGCGAGGCCCACATCAGTCTGGTGGCGAGGCCCACGTCAATATCAGTTCGAGGGCGAGGTCCCTATTGTTAGCGGTGTTGGGTCGAGATGCCCAGGTTCGAGGTGCCCCCGTTTCGGTTGTAGTTCCGGGTCGAGGTGCCCAGGGTCGAGGTGCCCACTACATCATTATCAATTTTAGGGCGAGGTTCCTATTGTCAACGGTGTTGGGTCGAGGTGCCCAGGGTCGAGGTGCCCCCGTTGTCAGTTGTAGTTTCGGGTCGAGGTGCCCAGGGTCGAGGTGCCCACTACATCATCATCAGTTCGAGGGCGAGGTCTCTATTGTCAGCGGTGTTGGGTCG